>MU226843.1:1567650-1582623 GCA_018584345.1 Thuja plicata | reverse complement strand
AATGATAATGATAAAAGATGTTTCCTTTTCATACATGTGAATCTATGTAATATACCCTAATTCCTATAGAATGACTAGGTTTGTCATTATTTTAATGGTGTGAGAATTATAAAGGAAAGTATTAATAAGTATATCTATCTATTTAAAATGTGTTATGCTTATAAAAATAAGAAGGAATTTAAATAAATGATATCGTTGTTTTAAAAAGGTAATACTATATTAATACCATGTTATTTTTGAGAACACTCATATTATTATCTACAAGTATTTGTGTTTCTTATCCTCCTTCCATGATATCGGTATCTGTTAAATGACTTTCTTGGTTAAATCATTATGAAAAAAATTTATAATGTGCCTAGTTAATATATAAATTTCATGCCATTTGTTATGTTTTATTAATGGTACGTTATTCATTATTATTATTATTGAATCAAGGCAAAGTTTTTTTCGAAAAGAAAAGAAGTTAGTAGGAAGAAAAATTGACTAATTAGAGTTATAAAGTTTTATTTGATTATATCATTGATTTTGATTCATCTCTATTAATATGAAAACCAATTTTTATGGTTATTGTATATTCAAAGAAATTGATGATAAAACCTTTTAGTATAATTACATATATTGCATGAATGATGGTATATAAACGTAATGAAAAAGAGATAAAACATTTTGATTAACATATTTATTATTATAAGACATTTTAATATTAAAGTTTCCATTAAAATATGGTTGTTTATCATGCAGATTGATAAGGTGGTAGATTTGTTTTATCACAAGAATCCATATCCATATCTCTCGACGTTGAGATAAGTTGACATCTTCAAGCAGTGAACATGACATTCTGCATGTCCCGAACAACATGATCACTACCACCATCACTAGAAAACGCCACGTCCATTAGCAACAACAAGTCAATGTATTCAAAATAGAAGAGGTTGATAGAAATCACACTCCACTACACCATCTACAAACAAGTCAACATCTTTTGGACAACAAGCACAGTGTGACAGTCGACGCAATCAACACATTGACTAATCATGACACGTTGATATATTGCCAAATCGATATAGCCACATCTTCCATACAATAGTCTATTAAGAATGATTCCACTTGGAGGTTACATATGCCCAAATAATATTATCAAGCCGGTGAGCATTGAAGTGAATGATGAGTACAAGTTATCATCAGTATTTTTGGTATGATGATAAGTGAACAAGGATTAAGCCTCAAGCATATTAATAAGATTTGACCCAGGTCTTACATAAACAATGTATGGAATGGAAGATCAATACCATGAAGAATTATTTCATTGAAAACAAATCAATATGATGGGTGGCTGTCAAGGAAAACATAAAATCATTAGTTCACTAATTAGTCATTCAAAATGATTACCTAATAGAGATAAGTGAATATGATATGAAAGGCACCAATTATGTGTGGTAGTAGCATTTAGTAGTCTACTGTTATCAAGGATCGACCAGCCCCTAGGGATCATATTCATTATTAACACATGCTTTCAAAGCAGCCAGTTGGTGAAAACATTTTCTACAAAGCAACAATGCACGCTAAAAATAGAATACATCGACAGACATACTAAAATGCCATAAAGAAATTATAAAATAGACTAAGGAAATATAGATATAGATTTGAGTATTTATTATCTTCAAAGCAATCAGATTCACCATGTTCCACAGTGATAAAAAGGAACCAAAAAAATAGAAAATGTCTGCAGCCTCTTCCAGAATCCACGACACCATTCCATGCTGGGATAAATTACAAACAATATCCAACAAGCACTTGGGTTGGTGATAAAACATTTACAACAAACAATGACAAATGTTGATGTATTCAGGCCAGTAGTGTTCAATGAAAATAACATGGAAGATGTGTTTTAGCACCAGCAAGAGAGATACAAACAACAAATATATCCAGCAATGAATGCCATGCCATTGCCCACATGATGAATTGAATCTCTCATAATCTAAAAATTCAGTATACAGATCCATCAAGTGCTTCCACCATCTCCAACATAGTAATAAGGGTTCCATGCAGCCAATTTTTATAGCAAATGAATTGGTTTGGAAGTTTGTGTAGTTTTCCAACCGAATGGTTGATAAATGTAATCAAACATGATGAGAGATTTGTAAATGTAGTTTAAAAAATTGTTAGTTATAGGTTAGTTTATAGCGAAAAGGTGTGATGATCCAATGCACCCTTTCATTTTTATATTTATATTCATTCGTAAATCTACAAACAAGGAAGAGAATAATAACATTGAATATTGGAACAAGACATGATGATTGATATGTCAAAATTATGGATGTGATGAAATTAAAGATGGTTCGAGTTTGAAATCTGAATGCAAAGATCAAATACGCCTTCTTAACAAGCAGAGATAAGTTTGTATTTTTCTTCTATTGTGCAATAGTCATTTTCATTATTTTCTTTACAATCAAGTCCTTCAGATAAATCTATATGACATTCTTTAAAGTGATAGTTTTGAAGTTGCATATATTTCAGTTTAAGTTTTATATTTCATATATTCAATTGTTTCTTCTTCATTTTTGCATGGTTAAAAAACCTATTGATTAAAAGCCTTAAATCAATTGGTCTGTCATCTGAAGAATAATATCTAGTTGAAATATTTTAAAACTTATCGTTATATGTGCATTTTATTTCACCTTTAAGGTGACAATTTTTGTTTCAAATTTGTCTCTGAAGTTGAACATAGGATTGAAGATATATTGACTCTGTTTTCCCATTATTGGAATAAAGCACTGGTCTTTCTCATTATTTGAATTTGGTATTAGGTTTCATTATTTCAAGTTTTTTGAATTACTCTTTTATTTCATGTAAGTCAGTTCATAGTTCAATCATATCAAGCAAAATTAAATACATTACACTTCATTAACACATATGTTTTCAGTTTTGTGATCTTATTAACACATTGAGAAGTAGGAGTTGAAGTTATCAGTTATCCATTATAGGAAATTTCTAAGAAGACCTTAAAGACAGGTTTTAAAGTGCAGGCTCACTAGCCTTGGTTTCGTGGAATCAAAATTGCAGGAGGTTATCGAAACCTTGTTCATTGGAAAATCGATCATATTTATCTTCATTGGATAAACGAAATCCGTTAGGATTCCAATCTGTTGATTTGAGCACCAACACTGTGTTATGCTTTGCTTGATCTCTGTTTCTAAAAAAAATAATCCTCTGTGCATTTCACATCAAAATGTAGTCACTTCATCAACTACTCTTCTGCCTCTTGCACATACATACAAAATAGGGTTTCAAAGCAATCTAATATATCCATACAGATCTGATAGTGAGATCTAGATCAACGATCAAGAATTGATATCCATGCCTTGATGGTAAAGCAATTAATGCTTATAATGAGTCATGCATAGGATAAAACAATTAAATGCATAATTAACTATGTATAAAAATATTAAATGCACACAATGCCGGCCCAAAAATCTTATACAAGTCAGCCTGATCACTTATCCTTTAAGTTTGTATCATTCCTGACAAGTATACAAAAACTATTCTGCTTGGCACTTGATTGTTTGTCACTCGGCATTTAACATCTCTATCTCTACTCAGCTTGGCAATGTAACTCAGCTCGGCAATGTAACTAAGCATACTTAAAATTGCTTGACAATGTTGCTCAGCCTTGCATAGTTTTAGCTCGGCCACAGTGATAGCCAACTAAAACTTCCTAATGAAATGACTTAGTGTTGGGCACTAATCATCAATAGAACTTAGAGATTAACAATCTCCCCCTTTGATATTAGTGGCAAAAACACTTATCATTACTTCTGTACATTTCATCAAAATATTACGTAAGTATGCTAAGTACTCCCCCTAGGAATATACTTATACAAAATTTTTACAATGCCTTCAAAAATTATATATGAGTGTACCTTTGTTGTACTGATGTATCCTTTCATATCTCCTTACCAACTTCTGTACTAGCTTCCTCCTTCAGTAGTACTAATTTCCTTACTAACTTCCCCCTTGTTTTTGTCACTGATTGCTGGTGGGGTTAAGTCATACTTATCCAAAAATTTCTTATGAAGCTGCAGGGTGGATTCAAATGTTGTATCCCAATTGTCCTTTGCAACCTTCATAACTTCCATTTTGATTTGTAGCTTGGCAGCTAGACTCACTAAACTTTCTGTAGTGGATAAGTTTGCACTGCTCTGTGATAACTCCTTTTCTTTTGAGAGTTCCTTCTGTATTACCTCCAAGTGAGGCAACAAGCTTGTCTATATAGTTACCAAATTGGCCCTTATGTGACCATATTTAGCCATAAGCTCAACTATTCTCCTTTGTGCATTTATCAACTTATTAAAATGTAAAGAACTGGAGGTAGTATCTTTACCTAAAGTAGCACCAGTTGATCTCAAATCTAACAGTAGCTTCTCAACAAGCTATAAATTATCCTTTGTGAAAAATTCAACATCACATAATTTCTTATACAAAGAATAAACATTGGCTGTAACTTTCTCTAAGGTTTCTACAAGAATAGAAAGTTCAACCTATTTTGTTGCTATTTCTTCTGAGATCTTCTCTAGAACTTTGCTCTCAAATCTTCTTCGAGACCATTGTAGAAGCTTCTCATTTTTGTCTATGTCCTCGTCTGTTACTTTCTATACAATGGGGATGAGCTGATCAATGATTGGAGCTTGAGGTGTTTCATCCTCTAAGTCAAAAGCTTTTGTAAATATGTCTTTGATGTCATGCAACACCTGCTTTTTCTTTTGTTCTATCTTCATCTCTTCCTGTCTCTTCTTCCTTTTAAGCAACTCTTGAAGAGTCCCAATTTGTTCAAAAGATAACTCATTGGGATCCCATTGTGGAATGAAAATGACTTCATCTAATGTTACATCTAAAATTTCTGACTTCTTCTTCAATATCTTCTTCTTCTTCATTTCTGGAGAATTTATGCTCGGCAACATAATGTCTTTCCCTTTTACACTTTAAATATCCAATGCCTCCTTCAATTTTGTCAATATAGTCTATGGATTTGGCATACCACAAGTTTTAGGACCTGTGGGAGTGGATGATGCAGAGTGTGGTAACTCAACCAACACTTGTGCTACCTCTTCTTCTTTAGGCTTATCAACAACTTCTCTTGTTACAACTCCACTATCTAAAACTGTCTTCACAACCTCTAAAATAGGTGGATCTTGTGAAGTTACCTCTTTTTCAGTTGTTTTATGTTTTCCTTCACCTTTCTGATCACTAACAAGTTCAATTACTTCCTCACATGTTGTGGTCTTCCCTTCTTCTATTTCAACTGCCTTAATAGGCAAATCAGTGTATTTTCCACTCGACATCTGTTGTTCCTCGACATTCAAATTGCTTGGATCATCAACTAGATAATCCATAGGACTGTCTGTAGTCAGATCAATAGTGTGTGTTGCATCTAATGCATCCTTGGTCTTGTCTTTTTCAGTGGTAATTTGATCTTTGACTATCTGTGGTTCAGGGATAGTCTTTTCTTCAGCTGCTTGTTCCTTTGACTCGGATGTCCCTTCACTAGATTTCTTATCTTTTGGAATGACCAATCCAAAAATTTCTTTCCAAAGCCTCATGCTTTTTTGCACTACACCTTCAATGTCATTCTTCAAAACAACATATCCTCTAATTTTTGGCACAAACCTATTCTTGTACTCAATAAATTTGGTTCATTGTGTAGAGGTTAAGTCTAGAATTATTGTGGCTAATGTTCCTTCTTGGATCTATCTCTTAGTGGCAAGTGAAAATTCCCATTTGCTTGACAAAAAGTCATATATTTCATCAGGCACATGATTTCCTATCTCTTTAGGAGTCCATTTAAAGGTTCTCATCATGTCCAAGAGTGCTTCCTGAACTTTGTGCCTATCTGTTGTTTTTAACTTGCCATATTTGATGAACTTGAATGTTGCTAACCCTGCTGAATTCCTTAAAGTATCACATACCTCATCAATGCTTTCTGGTTTCTTGAATTGACATATAGGTATGTTGCTGGGTACATCTTTTTTTGTCATCTCCTCATCACTATCTATCTGCAAATTTAATTTCCTTCTTGGTCTTTTTGTTGGCTTACTCAACACAGCCTTAGGAGCAACCTTTGCTTCCTGACCATAACTCCTCTCTACAACTTTTCTCTTGCCATATACTTTTGTTTTCACTTCTATTGGAGAAGTGATATTAGATGCTCTTGTCCTTGGATGATTAGTTACAAGAGGTGTAACCTTAGGTTTTTCTCGGCTAGGCTTGGTTACAATAACAATTGATGGATTCTTTCCCTTAGCCTTCTGTGTAACTTCTTCTGATGCACTGACTTCCTCCTCGGTAGAAATATCCTCACCTTGTCCATTAGAAAGACCTAGAGGTGCATTCTCAGGTTCTTCATCACTACCCAAGCCAACCATTTTCTTAAGATTTGTCACTATCTTCTTTCTTTTCCTTTCCATAGTTCCTTCATTCAAACTTCTAGAGATTTTAGCCTTAGCTTCATCATAGTTTCCAAATCCCTTTGGAGTGGTGTCAATTGCCTCAGCTAGGAGTGCAATGATGGGGGCTGATGCCTCATCAACATTAATCTCATATGGAAATGGCTCCAAACATGTTATTCTAGGAGTTACTACCTTGATATAAGTGTTATCTGTGTCAACTAGAAAACATATTTCCTCATAGTGTTTCTCTATTAGTGACTTAGGAATCCTAGTCCTTAATCTCATTTTCTTCTTGAATTATACAAAATAGCTACCCATAATGCTATTGAAATTGCTCCCTAGTTTCTTTATACATTCACTAATCTGAATTGTTATGGGCCTATCCTTTTTCCACACAATATTTCCTAGACTAGGGAATGTGTTCTGAAAGTAGAAGAATATACAAACTAGTAAAGAACCAAATTTACATGACGAGCTCTTAGCCTTTCTAACTGATGCAAGGTTCTCGGCTAACTATGTCTATTGTAGCTCGCCAAGATCATATGTGGGATTCTTCTTCACAAATTTCCATGCCTGATCAACTGCTGTACAGGGAACACTGTCCAATCTACTGGACTAATAGAACTTATGTGCGATTACCCTTACTCCAAAATCAAGTTCTAGATCAGTAATTGTAGAGATAGTCATACCTTTTTTATTCCATACTACTCCAGTGTTCAATGTAATTTCCTCTTTACTGTTATCCCTCATGGTTCGCTTCCCATTCACTACAGGATATCTAGTCACTTGATGAATCATACTCTTGGTGATCTTGACTGGTCCATTGTCTAGCCACATGCTCATGTCATGAACTCTGCTAAGGTTAAATTTGATCCATTCATCTTTAAAACCTTGGGGAAAATCTAGGGCATGAGTTAACCATTTTTTGGCTAAGTGTTTGAATTCTTCCTTCAAAACTCCGTTATCACACAATTTACTGTAGGATTTCCTCAATTCATTATCTCCTACTTCTCTAATTTTAACCATTTAGCATGATCGAACATCATGAATCATGAGTACCTTGGAAGGAATGGATGAGAGGGCTCTCGTCAAATCACTTTGAATTGCACTTTCCAGAATGGCTCGAAAGTTTAGAGGTTCACATTCATCACTCTGAATCAACTTAATTTGTTCTTGTTCTGCCTCCATACTCTTGGCTGGTGCGGAAGAACTTGCATCCATACTTCTAAAATTTAGGGTTTAAGAGATGGAAAAATATAATACCTCGGAAAGTGATGCTTCTCACTATTCTCTGTTCACTATTCACTTTAATATTTCCATCGACACAACTGATTAGATCTTCATTCCTAGCTCCATTAAGATCAATTCTGTAAATCACTTCAATTCACTCAGTAAATAGTAAAATCGCAAGGTAAAAATGAAATGTTGACTGTTCATCCCTTATGTGCTTCGAAGGGTAAAAGTAGGTGAGAATTAAATGTTTTTCGCATTGAGTTAGTGTAGGCCAGCTATCCTCTGCCTTAACACAACTTGCATCCCACTCAGCTCACTCCACTCGGCCTTCACAGAATTTCACTCGACCAACAAAACTTGGCTTTCGCTAAAGAACTCGGCACCTGTAGTGCAATTTTATCATCTCAGAATTTTGTCTTTAGATATGTCCTGGTGCATCTTAGCATCTGCAAATATGGACTTTTTGTACATTTCATGTTAGGAACTGATGTAAGATAAGAATTTTAAATACAGTTCCTTACATACCTCTTTCTCTTAGTTGGAGATGATGTGATCACCTGATCCATTAGATTGGGTGACCTCAACTTCATTAGCTTCACTGCTGCATGGTTCAGACTTCTTAACCCATGTCTTGTTCATTTGTTTCCTAATTTTCTCAACAGTAGGAGTTGGTACTCTAGTTTTGCAATCTTTCCTTGTATGACTGATTTTTAGACAACTGTGACAAACTAGGCTTCCATTCATCCAAATTTTAGACTTACCTCTGAAATGTGTCCTTATGCAGTTTCCTGCAACATGTCTGTACTCACCACAGTAATGAAAACTATGCCATGTATTGTAATCCCAATTGTAATGATTGCCTTTTCTTGGTGATTTCTCTTGTACCTTCGATGTCCATTGTTGTTTACCTTTAGATCTGCAATCTTGTGCTCTACAACCAAATTTGTGACAATTATAGCAATTGTCTTTGAGTCTAGGTGTTTTTCTTTCCTTTGCCCTACATTCACGTGCTTGATGTCCAAACTTATTATAGTTAAAGCAATAACCATTAAAGTTAGTGTTATGATTGGACTTACCATTCTTTCTTCTACATATGTTTTCTATATGACCTGGTTTTCCATAGTGGTGAAAAATAGGTTTCTTGTTTCTCAGCTTTGCATTCTTTCTTTCACCTATCTTGGATGATTCTCCATCTTCAGTGGTTGTATGTTGTTCACCTAATCTAGAAGAATATTTAGGTCTTCTTGATGCTTCCATCAATTGTTAAAAGTAGCTCATAGCTACACTTGGATCATTCACTCTATTATTGATTTCTTTCTTAGATCTCAATTCATCTTTCAATTGACTGTTCCCAGATCTAAGATTAACAATCTCCAAGTCTTTCCTGTTGATCTCCTGATTTTCAAGTAGTAGTTGATTTACCATGTCCACTTGATTGACTACCATGGTTTGCACATCATGTGTTCTTTCATCAAGTCTGGTAGTTACCATTCTCTTGTCTTCTTCTGCCATAGCCTTGTCATCTTCAGCTTTCTTTTTCTGTTCAACAACTTCACACATTCTTATTGATTGGGCTTCTTGTTCCTTTTTTAGATTTTTGACTTCTTCACATAGTGCACTGTTCTTTTCCAGTAGATCTACTATTGCTACATCGCTCTTTGTAGAATCTCCATTCTAAAATAGATTTGTAGTGTCTTCTTCCTGATAATGACTGTCATTCATCTATTTGGCCAAATCTTTCCTTGCAGCCAAGGACTTCTTTAATTCTTGTCTTGTAGAATCAAGTTGTTGGGGTGCTAGCTGAACATCAATCTTTTGATTCTCAATGAATTTACCCATCTTGTAGATCTCCATTTCAAGATCTGATATTCTCAAGCTGATTATAACCTTTTAGAGAACTTTAGCTTTGATACCAATTGTTGGAAATACAATAATGGGAAAGCAAGATACTGAGAGGGGGGGGTGAATCAGATCTTCAAAATTAAACACTTAAAACAAACTTATACACATTCATACATAAATGAATCTAGTGTAATCTTAAATAGCGTCTACACCATGAAATAAGTAACACATAACACAATAGTTTGGTAACCCAGAAACCCAAATAGGTAAAACTGGGGTGGGGATGGCACCCACAAAAGTCTCCACTACTGCAGTAATAAAGTGTACCTGTTAAGGTTACAATATTTGATTACAAAATGTAATCTACCCTGTTAGAGGTATGCTCTATTAAAAGCTTCAGATCATTACAATCTACCTTGTTAAAGGATTTAAACTTACAATGAAGTAAGCACTCTGTTAAGAGATAAATAAAGGCCTGCTAAAACCACTATGTTAAGAGATTTTCACCTGATACAATGATTAGAAAGTCTCAAGTACTGATCCTTTGATATGCACTCTGATGCTGATGACGGATCTCCTCTTTTTAGTATCTCTTCTGATCTTATAATCTGATATACCTTTACTCTGTTGTTCACTGTGTTATGCTCTTCTTGATCTCTACTTCTGAACAAAATAACCCTCTATGCATTTCACATCAAAATGTAGTCACTTCATCAACTACTCTTCTGCCTCTTGCACATACAAACAAAATAAGGTTTCAAAGCAATCTAATATATCTATACAGATGTGATAGTGAGATCTAGATCAACGATCAAGATCTGATATCCATGCCTTGATGGTAAAGCAATTAATGCTTGCAATGAGTCATGCATAGGATAAAACAATTAAATGCATAATTAACTCTGTATAAAAATATTAAATGTACACAATATCGGCCCTAAAAGCTTATTCAAGTCAGCCTGATCACTTATCCTTTAAGTTTGTATCATTCCTGACAAGTATACAAAAACTGTTCTTCTCGGCACTTGACTGTCAGTCGCTTAGCATTTAACATCTCTGTCTCTACTCAGCTTGGCAATGTAACTAAGCATACTGAAAACTGCTTGACAATGTTGCTCAGCCTTGCATAGTTTTAGCTCGGCCATAGTGATAGCCAACTAAAATTGCCTAATGAAATGACTAAGTGTTTGGCACTAATCATCAACAGAACTTAGAGATTAACACCTGTGTCACACTTTAACAAAGGAAGAAGACGACGACATGCAAAACTATTAAAATTTAATGACATAAAAGTGGCATTTGTGTTTAGAATTTGAAAATGATGTTAACTAATGAAATGTGTAAAATTTGATGTAGTTTATGCCTATATTATTTTTAATTTTTTTTGAATAAGCATTGACCTAGTTTTTTAATTTTTGAAGTCCATTTTTTAATTGCTCAAAAAATGCTGAAAATGTAGGGTCTAGTTCCCTCCAACTAAATATATGCAAATAATTTTTTTTTCCTCTGATTTCAGAATATGTTTTAGATGACATACATACAACTAGTGGATAAAAAAAGAAAGATTGGTTTTTGGTATATATTTTGTCTGTTATAAGTATTCAAATTTGGAGTTACCCAAAATTAACAGTTTTTTCTCCCTCCACATTTTCCCTATCAAATCTAAACCAAATACAAAACAAATTACATATTCTTGAAGATGACTCTCTCCTCTACTTTTAAATATAAGTTGTAATTTTTTCCGACATGATTTGCTATTTTGTTTTATTTTTTCAAACGAGCGTGTTCTTGAATGTTAAAATACCTACTTGGAGTTTTTTCAACTTACAATATAGTATATGTAATTAAAACACCATAAAAATTATATGACCATAATGTAGACTCCGAGCTCTACAAAAAGGTATTTTTAGATTTTTAAACAAGCTGAATTGTGATGGGGCAAATAGCCTCCAAACACACCTTTTTTCTAAAATCTCATTTTTTGCTTGTGTTGCTGCCACATGGGATGCCACATAAACACTTTCGGCCGGACCTGTTTCCGCTGGACCTGGTTTGGTTGGGATAGGTTTGGCCAAAACTAAGGCCGAACAAACATGGTCGCCACGCGTCGACCCTTTATCTCATATTTTAAAGCATTTAAAAAAAAAAATTTAAAAATACATAATTTTCTAAACTACGAATTAAAATAAGGTTTTTTTTAAGAAAATCATTTTTTAAATAGTTTTAAGGCATATTTTTTGGCATTAAAGGACAACTACGAATTAAAATTATCAAGTAGATTTGTATTTTTTAAAATTTTAGGATTTTTTTTTTTTTTAATTAAAGGATTATTCAATAATAATTTATGAACAAGTATCAAAATCATTTTTAAATTTTTTATCAAGAGTATATGGTTTTTTGTATGAAAGTGAATGGAAGCTGTTAATTTGAACAATTTGTGCAATGGGGAATAAAAGAAATAGATTAAAAAAAATTGATCAAAAAAGAGATGACAATATGAAAGGTTATACAAAACGTAATCAAGATGACCCTGTTGAAGTTCAAGAAGATGCAATTCAAGTAGAGGAACAAATTGGTGGAAATATACCTTTTGATATGGGCAATTTGATGGAGATGAATGAGGAATCATTTTTCAGTTAATTTTCATTTGACGAATTGGTACCTCAAAGCATAATAAAAAAATAATGCAAAAAGATTTGGGATGAATATTTTCAAAGTAAAAGTCTGAATGGAAAAGCACAATTATTTATCAGGTTATTCAGGAAAAAAGAAATGACTCCTGTTTTGGAGTTGTTAGGTGTTGATAACAAGAAAAACTTAGGAGACAATGTAAATCGAACAATACTTGAAAATTTGCAAGATGCATTGAACGACACGAACAACTCAAGCCGAGGAGCTAATTTAAGTGCTACACATAGAGCATTGATGACCACTTTATCTAGTAGGAGGTTGACACAAAGAAAATAAGTACATGCAATTTCTTATTTACTGAATGTATCTAAAAGAATTGTTCAAAGATATATCAGGAAGATAAATATGTTAGATGAAAATATTCAAAAGAATTGGGTCAATATTTTTAGACTTCCTCGAAAAGACAAGATTTCTGAAGATGAAAAAAGATAGGTCATTGAATATTGGACCGCTCACTCTCATGTTTCTTCTAATAGAAGGGATACTATACAAATGAAAGATGAAGAGACTAGTATGAAAACTACACACCCAAAACATTTTATAGATACAACACAAAGTGAATTGTTTGAATCATTCAAGCAAGAATTTTCAGATGTGAAAATATGTCAAAGAATGTTCAAGAGATTGTGCCCTTTCTTTTTACGCATAAATAAGGTACGTGAAACTCATTGTTGCCGACATCATGTTGAGTTTCATCTATATTTGCAATCCTATAAAAAGGTTATGGCAGTACTTAACTCAGATATGGTCATCCCTGGAAGTACGACACAATTTGTGAAGTCTATTTTATGTGAGAAATTAGAAGATTCAGATGAGTTCAAAGTACAATGTATAACTGCATGTAGTGATTTGGATATTTACATAAATTTCCATTTCAAATTGAGAATATCAATTTTGCAACACCAATTTTGTGGAAGAGATTTGAATATGAGACATACCGAACTAAGATAGGAGATGAATCCAAAATAATTGTATTGAACGAGAGTGAATTTCCCTACCTTGAGTTTATGACTAGGTTTCATACTATAATTTATCCACATATCCAGCATTGTCATGGTGCACGAGGGCAAGCTAAATAGTTTCATGATTCCAAAAATTGTTTTCCACAACCGTTTTGTATAGTTTTAGTTGTAGATTTTGCGGAGAACTATAAATTCTCTCCTCAAAAAGAGCTCCAAAGTTAATATTATCATTCTGATCAAGTTGCAATATTTTTCCATGTGACCTATAGACATGCACAATTTGATTTGGATGAGGTATAAATTACCAATCCAAATGAACGCATTATCATCAAGGAGGTTCATTTCTATATCAGCGATGCTAAAGTTCATGATAGGAGCTATGTGGCTCATTGTTTTGCAATGTATTTTGAAGATATTGCGAATCACGAGATAAAAGCTTCACAACACTAGATTTTTTCTGATGGTTGTACATGTAAGTTTATGCACTTCAATTCATTTTCATTCTCATTGATTGCTTACATTAAATTGTTATGTGATTGAATTATTTTCCATACAACTTAATCTTGCAGGACAATTTAAATCTGCAAAAGCCTTTAATTGGCTAGCTATGCAACATGCTAGACGCAATGTTAAGTTTCTATGGAACTTCTTTGAAAGTGGACATGGAAAAGGAGAGCACGATGGAGCAGGAGCATGTGTGAAGTGTGCACTTCGCCAACATGAACTTCCAGGTACAAATTGTGTGAATAGTATAGATAAATATATATCTAGATATAAAACAAATAATATATAATATAAACTTATCTATCCATTTGCTTTAAACTGATAGTTCAAAATTTATAGGTAACATGATAGAGAATTCAAAGAAAATTGTTGAATGGTGTGAAAGTCATTTTGCTAGTCGGGACATCAAATACAAAAAATGTTATTTTTGGGAAGTGAAAGGTAATTTATATTTTTTAGGAAAAATTTAAATTTAAATTTAATTTCGTGTTCATCTATGTTATCATAATTATTGATCTAAAAATGTGCAACTTTCATTTCATATTTGTAACAGATATAGATCGATCTAATCCTTACAATTGTCAAAGGATTGTTGGTATTAGAAGTTTACATCAATTGATGAGTACTGGAAAACACAAGCCTCTATTGATTCAAGTAAGAGAAAAATCATGTTTTTGTGTTGATTGCGTTGAGGAAAATCCAATGAGTCAATGTGAGAGTATTGCAAATGGATATGTTTCACAATGGGATATGAAGGAGTTAATCAAAATGCCTCCTTATGAAGACGATGACATTGACATAAACATTCATGATCCTATATAGTCAGCTGATTATGAGCTTGTTTCTGATTTAGTTATTACAAGCTTGTGCACATGTACATGTTCTTTTATTTAAATTTAATTTATTGTACTTTTGATTTGAATTTAATATCGAATTTGGATTTGTATAGGTGATATTTTTGCAATGGTTGCGGATCCTGACAATGCAGAAAGTGTAGGTTATTATCTACTAAGATGCACGAAAGCTAAATACAAGTTGCCAGAAGAAATTGTAGATGGTGATGGGCAGTCATATCCGACTGGTTCAGTTGTTATTGAATGAACATATTATCAGGAAATAAAGATAGACAAAAATGGTGTTCAATTTATTGAATATATGTCTGGCAAAAAAGTTCTACATTACAGTCACTTGGTTATAGCAACAAAGTTGCAATTTGAGACATTACAAAAAAGAGGATGTGGCAATCAAAAGTGGAGGTTGCCTATTGAAGAACATGAAATTTTTTTGGAGATAATAAA
>MU226843.1:1530573-1549674 GCA_018584345.1 Thuja plicata | reverse complement strand
AGATCATCAGAAGTGATCATTGTAAGCCTTAACCGGCCAAATTTATACTGCAGTACCAAAGTTTTGTGGGTACCATCCCCACCCCAGTTTTACTTTCTATTTGGAAGGTTTCTGGGTTACCAATATTTGTGTTATGTGTTATGAATGTTTACATTTTCATGATTGCAGTAGATTAGATGAATGAATGGTTAAAGAATATAAAAGTGCAGAAATACTTTAAAGTTTTAAGTGTTACTGATTCACCCCTCCCCTCTCAGTAACTCTGTTAGTCCTGAATATTTCCAACACCAAGCACCTTTATGAGGTTGATGAATGAGGTTTTGAAGGACTACATAGGTAGATTTGTAGTTGTGTACCTAGAAGACATCCTCATTTTTAGTAAGACAAAGGAGAAACATCTCCAACATTTGCAGATTGTGATGAAGAAACTTCATGAGGAGAAGTTGTCCATTAACTTGGAAAAGTGTGAATTTATGAAATAGGAGTTGATATATCTTTGTTTTTTGGTGTCACAAGGAACCTTAAAGATGGATCCCAGCAAGGTTGAGGCAATATTGAATTGGCCTACTCCTACATGCAGTTTTGAGGTAAGAAGTTTCCATGGACTTGCACAATTTTATAGAAAGTTCATTAGAGGCTTTAGTGAAATATGTGCACCAGTATTAGATAAAATAAAAGGTGGAGTGAGAACTAAATTCAAGTGGACTCCAAAGGCTGGTAGAGGTTTTGAAGTATTGAAGAAGAGAGTGGCAACACAGCCTACTTTGGTTTTGCCTAATTTTGATAAGTTTTTTACCCTTGAATGTGATGCAAATGGTATAGCTATTGGGGGAGTATTGCATCAAGAGAATAGGCCAGTGGCCTTTTATAGTGAGAATTTGAATGAGGCCAAGAAGAGGTACTCTTCTTATGACCTAGAGTTATATGCATTGGTGAAAGCCTTGAGGAAATGGAGGCACTATTTGTTGCCCAAGAAATTTGTCGTTTATACTGACAATGAGGCTTTGAGTTTTATCAATTCTCAAGAGAAGTTGAGCAAAAAACACCTTAAGTGGATGGAATATTTGTAGGCCTATACCTTCACTATCAAAAACAAGAAAGGGCAGATGAATAAAGTGGTTGATGCTTTGAGTAGGAGACTCTTGACAGTCCAAGAAGTGCAGTTGCAAAGTGTAGGCATAGAAAGCTTCAAGGAGCTTTATGAAGGTGATGAGGACTTCTCAGAAGCATAAAAGCTATGTAAAGACTTCAAGAACCATTTCCATAGTTAATTTTTAGACTATACAATCTAGAATGATCTCTTGTTTAGAGAAGGGCAGCTATGTGTTCCCAAGGGATCTATGAGGGAGAATGTTATTCAAGAAAAGCACAATGGCAGCTTAAGTGGGCATTTTGGCCTGAATAAGACACTAGAACTAGTACAAAGGTTCTATTATTGGCCTAGAATGTAGGACATCAGGAAGTATGTGGAAAAATGTTTAGTTTGCCAAAAATCCAAGGGTATATCATCAAATGTAGGTTTGTATCAGCCTTTGCCCATTCCTAATAGGCCTTGGGAATGTATCAGTATGGATTTTATTGTTGGGCTGCCTAGAACTAACACTGGTTTGGATAGTATATTTGTGGTGGTAGATATGTTTAGCAAGATGAGTCATTTCATTGCTTGAAAAACCACCCATGATGTCATCCATATTGCACATTTGTTCTTTAAGGAAGTGGTAAGGATTCATGGTTTTCCCATCAGCATAGTATCTAACATAGATGTCAAATTCATGGGTCATTTTTGGAAGACCTTGTGGTCAAGGTTGGGAACCAATTTCTCATTTGGGTCAGCCTACCATCCCCAAATAGGTGGTCAGACTAAAGTGATTAATAGAGTGCTTGGAAATCTCCTTAGGTGCTTGACAAAGGAGTATGGAGTGATTTGGGATCAGATGTTAACACAGGCTGAATATGCCTACAATGACAGTGCAAATAGGACAATAGGAAAAAGCCCCTTTGAAGTAGTTTATGGGTTGCACCCTAGAGTTGTGTTTGAGTAAAGAAGCTTGGAAAATGCAAAAGGAAGGAGTGTATATGCAGATGATTTTTCTCAATCTATGAAGGAAGCTCATGAGAAAGTAAAGAAGTAGCTCCAAGAGGCTACACAAAAGTTGAAAGCTATAGTTGATGAAGGAAGAAAAGATCTTCCGTTTGTTGTGGGTGACCTTGTGATGGTGCATCTCCATAAGTATAGGTTGCAGAAGGGAGTCCCCACCAAGCTGCACATGAAGAGGATTGGTCCTTGTAAGATTCTTGCAAAATATGGGCAAAATGCCTACAAACTTGACTTGTCAACAGATTTGGCAATCTCTCCTATTTTAAATGTACAAGATTTAGTCCCCTATAAGGGACCTACACTAGTAGATACTAAATTATAGTAGATGGTAAGGACATAATATCAGATGTTCAGATTAGCCCTACACCAACACCAAGGGCAGTGAAGATTTTAGACTCTCGGGTGAAGAAAAAGACTAGAAAGGGCACTTATATGGAACATCTCATTTAGTGGATAGGTATGTCAGAGGTTAATGCTACTTGGGTAGCTGAGAATGAATTTAAGAGGCAGGGAATTGATCCTAAGCTCCTGTCCCCAGAGGTGACATTAGTTCTCAACCTTGGTAGTATGGTGCAGGAGTACACTTGAGATGCCAGTAAGTTTGGTGGTCTCTTGTCATTTTGGGTGTGCTATGGTGTGTAAGAATCTCTTGTAGGGAAATGTAAATACATAAGGTCATGTTGACCAAGAGTGTTTTAGTTAGATTTCTTTCTTATGCTTCTGTTTGGTTAAAATAGCTCTTTTTGGCTGTTGATTAGTGGATTGTACTTGATGGTGTAATCAAAGGGTAGGGTGATCTCATGGTGGTTCTTAGGGTCCTTGGATACCCTAGGTGGTCTAGCTAAGGTTAGATAGGTTATATTGGTGGAGAAACAATTAAAAAGTGTAAGTTGCAAATAAGATGTAAAATATTGCTATGCAACATTAGCAACTTTTAAAAGTTGCTAACAACATTTTGTTGTCTAGAGGGTTTTGATGTTCTAATGGTTTTCGAACCCATAGAAGGAGTGAAACATGTGTGTTGGAAGGATATAAGGTGGAAAAAACCTAATTTTAGGGTAGAGTGGACATTGTACGGATTTTTTATATTGGAGCAAAGAGCTTTGAATGTGAAGACAATAGATTTCAAGGATTTTGGTGTTTTTTTGTTGTGCATGGATTGAAATTAAGAATATGACTAGTGGAATCCATTTTTGTGCATGTTACAAATATTTTCCAATAGTTATTTTTATTTGTAGTTGTTTTTCTTTGTAGTTTGTAATTTCTTTTTGTTTTGGATTGTTTGCTGTCTAGTTTTGACCAAGGAGCAAAGATATGGACCTAACTCCACTTCCCACGATTGGTTTTGTATAGACACTTGAGAATGGAGACTAGGTCCATGGAGCTTCAGGAATATGGAAGGAGGAGATCTAGAAAGGCTTGCAAGTATTTTTAGGATCTTGCCCTAGGCGAGCTAAGTGACTAGCCCGGTTAGGAAGATCTAATAACAGCCAGCTTGAAATTGCAAGAGGGTGTTTTTCATGAGACAAGAAGGACATGGATGTGATGAGATATCTCATGTAGGTACTCAGAAATGTGGAGGAGTTCCCATGAACTTATTTTTCAAAGTTTTGACCCCAAAGACCCAAAACTGGTCTAAAAACAAGAAATGTGCCATATTCTAGAATCATGGTGTACGGATAGTTCTAGACCACGAGACTTAGAAAATCCTTGTGGGTTTTTTCTCTACTTGAAGACTACCACAAAATATTTAGGGGTCCTTTGAAGTTTTTGCACAAAAAAAGTGTTGTCCTACTTTTTAGGAAGCCTAATTTGGAAAAAGGCTACAATGCCTAAATAGTAGGAATTTTGAACTCGATTGGTACATGACCAATCCTAACAAGTTGAGACCATAAATTGGAATCAAGATTAGAGTGAAATGAATCCCTTGACCTCCTACAACTCCATTTTTTGGTTAGGGCTTGGAAGGTGTAGATTTGAAAAGTTCTTGTAGAACATAAGAATGGTGACCTTGACAAGATAGGAAGAATTCTTGGTTGGAGGGAAGGATTGAATCTTTCCAGGGAGAAGGGGTGGATTGAGGAATCCCTAGAGGTCCTAGTAGAGGCCTAAGTAGAGTTTCAAGAAAAATTAGAAGGTGACCAAGGAGTCTCCCTATCACTAAAATGAACATGTATATATGAAATAGTATACCAACATATAACATGTAAATATATGTTTGAAATAACATGTATCTATGAAATGTCTAAAATATGAAATATAACATACCAACATATAACATGTAAATATATATGTATGAAATAACATGTATCTATGAAATGTCTAAAATATGAAATAGCATTTACCACCATATAACATGTAAATCTATATGTCTGCAATAACATGTACATATGAAATGTCTACAATATATATGTGAAACATGATATGTGTGTGTGTGTGTGTGTGTGTGTGTGTGTGTGTGTGTGTGTGTGTGCACACTCATATACTAGGACCATATCCTGATCTGTGACCTGATCCGGGTCCACCTCCTCCTGATCTCTGTGTGCAATAAAATAAATATATGTACATGTCATGCATTAACACATGTATAATAAACAAAATACTTATGATCATAGAAAAATTAAGTTTGGAAAAACGTATAAATTTACTTGTCTGTCATGATGCACAGGATGGTTAGGAGTCTATAAATCTCCATATCCACGCTCCACACTGTCCAAAATACTCTGGAGAACATGTATATACATATATTTTAAAATAAAAACTTTAATTCAAATTATTTATACATGTACATGTGTAAGTTTTTTAAATACGTCATAATTTAAATAAATATATACTGTTGCAGTGTGTAATGCTCTCCCAATATCGCTCAACTCTGAATCATTTAAGGTCACATCACCAAGATCCACCTGCTCATGTAAGGACACCTATGAGGGATCAATCTACTCATTTGTAAGCAAGCTGGTAAAAAGTTGATGAATTGGACATGATAAAGTGGCATGTGTAGACTCATCAAATACACTCTGCTAAGGAGTTGTAGGTGGTACATGAATATTGTCCTGTCTCTGTGCACTAGTAGATCTACAAAGAATGGTGGGGACAAATGATGGGACATCCCTGAGAGGAACCCTGCTGATAATCTGTAACGCCTAATATGAGAAAAGTAAATCACTGGATAAACATGCAGGAATAGTACGCAACTAGTCTATCTCTAATACAACTGCAACCTCTAAGGGAGATGGTATATCTACTATTTGGTATGGATCAGCAGTAAAAGATGCATTCTATGTAGGTGGAGGAATGTGGCCAGAATGGGAGTGCAACATGTATCTGTCTACACGATCATATGACATCTCATGTACCTGTGTCATGATACTCGCGATACTAGAATATACATCTGACCTGATATGGTCATCAGGTACACTCTATCCTGCACCTATCCCTTCCAAAACTTTTGGTATGACCAAAAGGTTTGGACCCACATTTTCCCACTTATTACTGAGCACTGGGGCATTAGGCTCCTTGAATCTGTCTAATAATAGCCCCTTCGCCTGTCCAACATGACCAGAAAAATCTGTGTAATCAACCTCATGATGCAAATGAAATTCTACAAACAATTGTTTGCAAAAATATAATGGAAGCTCATCCTTCTGGGGCCACCTATGATGAGTAGCCAACCATCGAGGATAAATAAATGGTGCAATAAGGTCATCCATATATCGAGTGGTCATATAACCTCTGACCTGGGCTCTATCTTGATAAAAAGGAAACATATTCTTCACCTGAGCGGTGGAGACCTCTGAGTCAACCTGTCTATACTTCACAAGACTAGTAATGCTATGAGAGAGAGAAGTATAAAATGTCTCAATAGATAAACTATCATACAAGTTGTATGATTGAACTGTGTCAATCATACGAATGAGGTCCTCTCTAATAATCTTCACCATGTCCCTATTAGGGAGGGTGGATGACTGTATCCTCTCATCAAGAACCTCAATAGCTCATCTCAAATGAGTTATAGTACTCATGAATAACTCCTCTTTGTCCTCTATAGAGTCGGAAGATCTATGAGAAGAGCGGGTGCTACCATCCCCCTGTATACTAGCATCTCCTGAATCTATAGGTGCATCCCCTCTACTCGATGCCATGTGTGATAGAAAAAATAGACATATAGATGCTTGAAAGTATAAAGAAGAATATATGTCTAGATCTCTGCACATACATACATGGTCCAATTCTAATTTAAATAAATATATATTTTTAAACACATACATTATAAATAAATAAAAAAGTGAAAACACTTGAATGCATATACATTTGAAAAAAATGATTTAAAATAATATGCACGTACATGTACATGTATATTTCTACAAAACTTGACCTTTATTAGTCTAGTTGAATGTAGATTAATGTTTAAAGGTTTAAAGGGATCAACTTGATTTATTTATCAATTAATGTTTAGCACATTAGGATTTACATTGGTTAATGTTCCAATTTCGTGTTAGTTCGAAAGAAAAATTCAATTTAGCACGTTAAGGTTTATGTTGATTTATATGTTTCAGTTTCATGTGTTGGTTTCATGTTAGGGATCAATATGGTCAAGGTTTCATGTTAGGGATCAATATGCTCAGGGTTTCATGTTACGGTTCATGTTAATTTTTATGTTAATTTTTTTTTCCTATTTCATGTTTCAATTTCATGTTAGGGTTTGATGTTGGTTTCATATTAGGGTTTCACATGTTACCTGGTATGTGCAAATGTTATGTTTAATATGAACTTTGTAATACTAGAATGTTTTCTAATGTATTTTAATATTTTCCTAATGTTTTGTAACATTTTCTTAAGGTTTTGTTAGGGCTCATATTAGGGTTCATGTTAGTTATGATTTCATGTTAGGGTCCAATATGGTTAAAGTTTCATGTTAGGGTTAATATTAGAGTTTATGTTGATTTATGTTTAAGTTTCATGTTAGGGTTCATTTGTTAGAGTTTATGTTTTCGTAAGTAACATTTTCCTGTACTATTTTGTAACATTTTCTTAATGTTTTGAAACATATGTAATAAAACTAAATAACATTTTACTAATGTTTTGTAACAATTTCCTAATGTTTTGTAATAGTTTCCTAATGTTTTGTAACATTTTTCTAATGTTTTGAAACATGTAATAAAACTAAATTAATTAACTAACTAACATATGATTCTAACTAAAAAATAAATTTAAATCTATATTAGACAACATTTTTTATTTTCTAAAATTAAAAATAACAAAATTAAAATAAAAAAAATCAAATAATAGTAAAACTACGTTAATTTAACATAACAAAATTGAAAAACATTAAAAAAAACAACAAAAAAAATTCCTACCTATTTTCGGCCGAAGTACCCCTATTCCGCTCCTCCAATCTTGGAAGGTGCTCAGTGAAAATGAGCTGCTCTAACCAAATTTTGGCATTTATATAGTTTTTATGGGTTCCAACAGAAACTGGTCCGACCAGATCTATTTCAACCGGACCTGTTTCAGTCGGAACCCTTCTGCCACATCGATGCCACATGGCGCCATATGTGTGCCACATATGTATGGCCGAAAGGGGTCTGACTGAAATAGGTCCGACCAAAATGGGTTTGGCCAAAACATGTCAAATGGTCCCCAAGTGTGACATAGTTCTTTAATTTTACCCAATGCAACAAGTATAGTGACCAGGTTAAGGGTCAGACCCTGTTAGGAGTCTTTTACAAATAACCCTGTTGGGTGGTGGACTCACTGTCCAAAAGCTCACTACTTAATGGTGAAGGCTACAACCTTCTTTATAACAGATATGCACTATATCTGATGATGAACTATAGAGTAGACCTACTATCTTGATCAGTTCCAGTGTATTACAATATTTTACTTCTTCTTCACATAGACTCTTGATGAATGAACCAACTCTGATATTCTTCTCTGTACATCTTTCATCTCTTTTTCATTATATTCACACTTAGCGTATCAAAAATGACTTTCTATAAGTATCTTCCTTAAATTATAAGATCATGGGACCTATAAGACAACTCTTCATAACATCCTTTTCGGCTCTACTAAGCATGCAAGAAACACGTTACATATGTCGGCTCTGAACAGATACTCTTCCAGAACTGTAACTGTCAATAACAAAATTACACAACTTGACTAAAACATCATATCTAGATCTGCGTGTATGAACATAACATAATAAACATGTCTAAAACATGTATCTAACCACGCAATTCTTCATGTCATCATTCTGATAAGTACATACAAAATTACTATTGTGTATTATATGTTGTCATCAATGACAAACATACAATCAATCAACTGCTTAGAATCAAATCTCCAACAATTTGTATCACTATATCAAAGATTTTAGAGGATATGACTGCTAGATTGAGATCCCACTCTTCTTTCATACCATAGGTTGTTGACAATATTTTTCAAGAGTTGAGAACCGAGGTATCAGGTGTTGTTTCCTTGGAGATAGTTCAGAGTCGTGTCCCCAAGGAAATCATCCAATGAGAGGTTTCCCATTTTATGAGGGGAAGCCCAAGGTGAGGGAATATTAGGTTACACAGTGTGAGATTCCTTAGATCACATGCATAATATACCCTCATTTTGTTGCAACACATAGTCGTTATCCTAATAGTGACTAGATTCCAATATATTTTACACAACAGTTGTGCACTGATTTCTATTTGGGACTTAGGGTCAACTATTTAGATCTTCCTAGATATTACGGTCAGAGGCACAATAGAGTTTCACACCATTATTAATATCGTAGGGCTGATTGAGTTGTACATACTCATAGAGAGCTGGTTGGGCAAAGGACTCTCATAGTGGCATCGACAATGGCTTCTACTGTAGATAGAGTGGTCATTTCTTCAAAGAGGCGAGTAGTGGACATGATAGGAGAGATTTCTTCTGCAGCCACCTCCATCACATCAGATACAGTGGGAATATATATTTTGACTAGACCGAGTCACACCAAATAATTTTCTAAGGCTTCATCTAGTGTTGCTGTAGGGGTCAGTGTTGAGGCATATAGAGTTGTAGGTCTTCCTACACCTACAGAGATATGAGGGCTTTCTAGTCTTCATAGTCATTTGGATTTGGATCTTTACTTTTGGCAGGATCTCCTATAGTCATATTGTTATATTACATACATGTAGAGGATCCCAATACATTCAGTGAGAGATATAATTAGACTTGCACGGGGTCCTTTAGTTATACCAACACAAGCCACACTATCTAGTTAGGCACAACATAGTTCACAACACTCTACTGAGTGCTCTACACCATCTAGTCAGTCACAACATAGTTCACAACACTCTGTAGAGCGCTCTACACCCACAGAATAGTCTGTAGTTGCAGAGCTAGGTATACTAGTTAAAGATGTATGCATCATAGTTGAGAGCCTAGACACATTCGATGAGCAGTTGTGTAGGTTGAGTTAGGTGGACACTGGTAGTATTTTTTTATCATTTATGGATTTTTTATTTCATCCTGGTGGTTCAGACTCTGCAACACTCCCCTCGCAGCTATACTCACCCCTACACTCTTCATTACTAGAGACATTTAGGACTCGAGGTGGTGTGGGTGATGATATTTTGGTTGATGATATGATGGTGTAGCACGCTGATGATCCTCTTGGTCTTGAGACATAAGTATATAAAGTTTTCTTTTCTCTTTTCTCCTTTCTAGGAGTTTTTGTGAACAATTAATTGATGTTTTTTCAATGTATAATATTTTCCAAGCAAAGTTAGCAAAGCACATTATCTCTAGTGTGGGCTCGCAACATCTTCATGTGAAACCTACTAGTGGTCAGGTAAGTTTTAAATATACATGTAGGTTTAAGCATGCATGTGTACACTTGTAACATGTATTTATGTGTACATGTGTACTTTACATAATATATACTATGCACATGTATATATAACAAGCTATTGTACTAAATTTGCAGGGGTTAGTTGCTGCTTCACAGCCAGAGGATGCTCGTAACACTTGGGTAGAGCATAATATCTCTAGTTTGGGATCAAAGCATCTTCATATGAGAGATTTAGCAGATGTGAAACCTACTAGTTGTCAGGTAATTTTTTAATATATGTAAGTTTAAACATGCATTTATAATGTTTCAAGTATTTTATATTAATATTATTATATAAATTCATTTATATTTGCAGGGATCACTTGCTACTTCACAACCAGAGGATGGTCATGGCTGTCAGTCAGAGGGTCGCTCCATTTGCATGCGCCTAGATGAATCCCTAGTTTAGGACATGTTGCACATATATTTTATTTGAGAATTAGTATAAATGTCATTATTATATGTTTGATATTTTTAGTTTATGATTCGAGACATATATTTATATGCTATCCAGATCTCTAGACATAGATGATTTATGATTTGACATTAGATAGATTTATACATCTAGTTTCATTTGATTAGATGTTATGATTTGATGGTTTCATTTGATTAGATGATTTGATTTGATTAGATGATTTGATTAGATGGTTTCATTTGATTAAATGATATGATTTGATATGATTTGGTTAGATGTTATGATTAGATGGTTTCCATGGATTAGATGGTAAGTATGGACAATAAGTATTCTAACTCATTCTAGAACTAACACATGTCATAAGTAATCTAACTAATTTTATCATGTTTTAGTGTTCAAAAAAATGTCTTAAGGGAATCTTTAACTAATTCAAGAAATCTATAAAAAAATATTGAACAATGAAAGAACACATAAGTCATCTAAAAAATGTCATTAGTAATCTAACAAATGTCTTAAGGGGATGTCTTAAGGGGATCTATAATTAATATCATAAAAAAAAAACAAGTTAATACATGTAACTAATGGAAAATTAGTATTCTAACTCATTCTAGAACTAACACATGTCATAAGTAATCTAACTAATTTCATGATGTGTTTTAGTGTTCAAATTAATGTCTTAAGGGGATCTATAATTAATATCATAAAAAATAACAAGTTAATACATGCAGCTAATGGACAATAAGTATTCTAACTCATTCTAGAATTAACACATGTCATAAGTAATCTAACTAATTTCATCATGTTTTAGTGTTCAAACTATTGTCTTAAGGGGATCTTTAACTAATTTAAGAAATCTATAAAAATCATTGAAAAATCAAAGAATACATATAAAACCATACATGTATACAAGCATATATATAAAATCATACATAAAATTTATATATATTAAAACCATTGAACTATCGAATAGGTCCATCATATAGATCAACAAATTATAGTCCATCATATGTTTAAATATATCAACAAAGTATAGTCAATTTAATCCACATATATCAAGTAGGTCCTAAAATATGAAATAGGTATACATATTACACTTTTTAGACCAAATTAAGTGGTTCATACATTTCATGGAGAACATGTAATATTCTCTCATGATCCTCACTATCTAGTCTCCACTTACGACGTCCATGTTGAGATTTAACTATATGGAGACAAATGGAGGTGGAAACTACTATGTGACTATATTGAAACACCTTATTGTCTGGTTGGTAATCAAAAAAGTGAATACCATGCTAAATTACTTTGATTTTCTTGAAATATGTTCCCTCTAAAACAACTGAACTTGCAGGTCACAAATTTTAACAATATAAATAGAAACAAACTAAATTTGAAATTTGTTGAAAGGTTAAAATTTACAAATGGAGTTTAATATATTTATGTAAAGAATAAAAACCTACAGGGAACAACATTCCATAACTTTCTTCAGGTTCAAGTAACTTCATCCTCACTGCAGTACAACACAATAAATAATAACCAACTCCTTCTACATTTCCACGCTCAACAATCACTGCAAAGACATCTCCTCCAAAATAAATTTATATACAATTTAATTGACATCTCAGAAATCTAGATACATGCAGCTCAATAGACTATATAATGCGAAATATATATTTACCAATTTTGACCAATCCCGAGATATGATCGTAATCAGTAGAAATCAAAGGAACATCATCAAATTTTTCATCTTCATCTCTATCAAATGTATCAGTAACAAATAGTAGCACTAGATTCCATGAACCTACATATCCATGGTCTTGATTGATGCATTCCTAATAATTCTCAGTAATGTAGTGACACCAAAAGCATGAGTAGTCCCTAGTATTTAACATCCAATTGTGACAATTTGTACTCATAACTGAATGCAAAGATTGCGTCTTTTCTATCCACTTGCAATCATGCATGATTTTTCTATCCACACCTGAAAAAATATATAGATAATATTACATTCTATAAATATAATTTGAATAAAAAGTATACATAAAAATTTTAAACACATGAATAATTTAAAAATGTGTGCATACCTTTTATCTCCCAAAATTTTCTATGTGGTACCGCTTGATTCATTCCTGATGACGTGTCATTCTCATTTGATGTGAATGTTTCTTGCACCATTCAAAAACATCATGTAAATTTTTTTATATGAACTCCCTTATAATTCATTTGATACTTTCATAGAGCATATTTGATGCAAGCTCCAACACCATCATGTTCACCTTTTCCATGTCCACTCTCAAAGAAACTCCCAACATGTGGTATTTTTTCATTACTATGATATCTACATAGTGCATAAAATGGTCTGGATGATTTGAATTGTGAAGCACATCCATCTGACCAAACATAATATTTATCAATTTTAATACCTCTTTCTTTCAAATTTTCAAAAAACATCTTGAAGCAGTGGTCTACATAATGAATGTCATGCTCTCTATCATCACTTGTATAAAAATGATATTCCTTCTTGTTGACCCATGCTTCAAAGTTTCTCTGAATACCATCCAAATCTAATTGTGCCTGTCGATAACACACATGTACCAAAATAGTAATCTTCTCTAAAAAATAGTATTCCGATTGAATTTCCTTTTGATGAACAAAGGAATAGTTTTCTACAAAACAAAAAACTAATACAATAGTTCCAAGTGGGAAATTGTCTCTCATTGTTTGGAATTTTTGTGCTTGCCAATTTGCAAAAAGAGCATGATGAATGTAGGGTTGAATCAATTTTTTAAATTTTTCAATAAATAATCCAAAATTAATCTCCTCTTCAACATATTGAAACCTTTTGGATTCTTTCCCAAATTTTGTTTCATTCTTTACATATTTGTAACTCTTGCAATTTACCATCTTTGTTAGATCAATGTTTTCATTTTTTCAAAGGAAAAAAAGTCAAATCAACACATTTTTGACATATTCCTTTTATGCAATTTATTTGTCCAGCGGCATAATCTCTTTTTTCATATAAAATGGATGACATGAACTCAATTCTTGTACTAGGAGGAGCATTTTCAAAACCATAAGTGTCTTCTACAAAATTTTGAAAAACCTAATAGTGGAAATCAAATTCAATATGATAATGACAACAACAAGTTTCAAACACTTTGTTTGTCTTGATATAATATGTCTTCAATATTTCAAATAATGTTTTCCCATTCTTTATATTAGGACTTGAACTAAAAAATGACACATACATTTCATTTTGTGTTGTGTGGAACCAATGTTTCGTATGATATTCATATTGATTAGCTAAAATTCTATGCTTGATAACATCTCTACTGTTTGATGAAGGATGTGTATTATCATTCCAAAATAATGTGACCAAACTATTGATTCCTCCAAAAATCCTATCAAAATAAGGAGCTCTACACATGATTGCCCAATTTCCTTCCAAGGTGCTATCATCCAAAAGCATTCTCATATTAACATATCGTGATATAGTTTTCCTACTAAAACCAATCCGAGATTAAACTAAAGATATTTGTCTTTTTTGGAGCATAGTGTTACCTACAATGGATGTCAACATAAATTTTCTTGTAATGGTCTTATATTTAGTTTGAGATCACTTCCCTACCTAGTTCAAACCTTTCCTAAGATTTTCATTCATATCAGTTTGCATGTCAACAACCCTTCTCTTCTTTGATGTTGCGTCTATACTCAATAATTTTAATGCCCCTTCCAAATGTTTGTTTATAAGTACAACTGAAAGCAATTGGGCTTGATCAAGTGTTTCTAAATTATCAAATTTAGCCAACTCTTTCTATCATATTCATAAACCTCTTCTTAGCAAGAATTAAGAGTTGTACATTAGCAAGTGATCTCTAATTCTCCACATTGATTGTAAGTAAATGATCTAAGTTTTGATAATTAATATTTCTCTTTACAGTTTGAGCTAAATTTATAAGTTTATCCATACCAGTAGGAGCACGTGATCATGAACCTTCTCCAATAGCAATTTGTTCAGCTTCCGTAGGGAGTGATGTTGACCCTTCTTTAATGCAAAATTCTTCAACTTGACTTGACCCTCCCACTTTAGCTTGTCCTTCACCTTCTTTAGTTTTATGATAATATGTCAATGCAGCTTCATGATTTCTTTGCTCGGTACTAGGTGACCTTTTTCTAGTAGATTTACCTTGTCTTCCCTTCTTGTTCCCCATTTCTTCTCTTCAAAATATGTCTTCCAAAAGATCAGAAATAAAAATTCTTTTCTTCAGAAAATAACTTTAATCTAATATTTCTCCTCTCCAAAATTATGCCTTAAAAAAAAATAGAAATAACAATCCTTCTCCAAAAACTGTCTTTGTAAAAATTGATCAATAATAGAAACATAGAATTAACTTATTGCAATTTGGTAAAAAAATTAAAAGAAAAAACTTTACTTTTATACCATTCTAAATTTTTTTTAAAAATAAATTTCAAAATGGCCAACCTAGTTTGCGCGAAGTAGCCCAGGTAAAATTCTAGTGGGGTGTTTCTTGTCAGACTTTTCACATAGGGGTCTTCATACAAAGACCCTTTGCATGAAGACTCTCAGACCCCTTCGTGTGAAGACCCTTAGACCCCTTCGCACAAAGGGGATCTTCGTGTGAAGACCCCTAAAATAAAATTTTGCCCTCAGAAAAAAGAAAACTCCAAACAAATGGCCTTTCAAGGCCTGGGACAAGGACCAAACCAGATGCTTTTCTGAAACACATGATGCCAAATGATGCTACTCGGAGAAATCTTTGTAATGAATATAATCTCAATACATTTTGAGTTTATTATCACTTTAAAATATTACTTTAACTAAATGTAGGTTGTTTGGTCATCCAACAACCTGTCTCTTCAAGGCTTCAGAAAAAATAGTAAATTAAAAAAAAATAAAAAATTATGGAAAATATGTAGGAAAAGAGTATTTGTGTTACCTTTTTGTTAAAAAAAAAAAATTTAATATATACAGATCAAGTTAGAGTGATCCAAGTGACCTTATGTCTAAATTATAATTACTGTCACTTTAGAACTTAATAAACTATGAAATATTGACCCAAAATCAATGAAACCAATTGCATCCTTTAGATATTGAAGTTACAAATATAATCTCAAAAGAATTACATCATTATCATAGTTTAACAAAATGTTAGACTAATCCAAGTGACATTCAATTCTTAAAAACATAGGTTTTTCACACAAACCACTTTTTGAAGGAGAAGGAAAAATGAATTAAATTGAAATTTTTTTTTTTTATAAATATATTTAGAAACTAGAAGGAAAGTTCTAAAATATTATAATTTACAACATCTTAAAATTCCTAATAGTTTTGTGGCAACAAGTGTTTGAAAGTTAAGTTTTTTCTTAGAATGTTGATCTCTGTGTCAAAGCTAGCCAAAAAGTGGGACACAATATTGTGGGACCACCCCGATGATAGGAGAAATGAAATTATTTTTGGATGACTCAAAACTAATGGGGACACCTATGGTTACTAGATGCAATTTTTCAAAGGATGATGAGTGTTGTAAAGTTAATCAATCTAGATACAAATAAATGGTTGGTTGTTTATTGTACTAGACTCATACAAGACCAGATATCATGAATGATATGTGACTTGTAACAAAATTTCAAGTATATCTAAAGAAGAGTCATGAAGTAGCTGTGAAAATGATATTTAGATATCTAAATGGACATATGACTTTAAGATATGGTATCCTAAAGGAGAACATTTCACTTTGAGTGCATATAGAGAAGCTTATTAGGTAGGTGATATTGGTGACATGAAATGTAGAAGTGGTGTCACTTTCCTTTTGGGTAGAAGATTGCTTTCTTGGATGAGAAATAACTTGAACTCCATTTCTGTCATGCCCCAATTCCGGGCATAAAAACCTTTTAACCAAATGAACTTTAAAACTTACATTTAAACATGATATATAATTATAGGAAATGAAATCTATTTTAAACCTTTGCTAATTAAATTGATTTAAGGATCATTTAAAGAATGATAACATCAATTAGAGTATTAGTCCTTAGGGTTCCCCTTTTTTTTTCACAATAACTAGTAAAACAACCATAAAACTCATTTGAGATAACCATCATTTTAAATAAGGGCCCAATTACTTATTTATTTAATTAGAGAAGAACATACTCTGATTTTACAAGTGTTGTCTACAAGAAGGTTTCAATCCTAAAACACTTCAACATTACAAGGAAGAAACTTGAATAGAAAAGACTTTGAGGTAGAAACTTCATCCAAGATATCAAGACTTCAGTAGTACTTTCAGAAGCTTTCTTTGAACCTGTAAGAACATCAAGGTTGACCATGGAGGCTCACCTCCCAACCTAGGCCTTTGCAAGGCCACCCCCGAGCTAGGGGATCCAGAAATGAATAGGAGAAAAACATACAACCAAGTAAACACAAATCGAAACCAACCATAAATCATCAAGAAACTCCCTCCCAAGGTTTAACAAAAAGAAGGTCTCCAAGAGACCTTCTCCGAAAGTGGGGTGATAGCATAAGAGCCCAGGAGGAGAAAGCCAAGAGAACACAAAAATACGTACACTAGGAATGGGCCACACATGGACTCAACATTCCTAAGTACCACAATATAATCATGTTCCATGGCCACACATGGACTCATGAACAGATTTCTACCCTTCACCTCCATGCCCTTCAATGGCAACTGGAATAAAAATTATCTTTCTTGGCATCATGGGCACCCATATACCCATGTTTATCCCTCCACACTAGGAGACTCTACACTCCTGGTGTCTTACTTATCACCCTCCTAAGGTACTCTGTCCTCCCTACGATGAGCGTGCCTTAAAGACTCCCAAAACAAGTATGAGCACAAATAAAATACAACATATACATGAACTCAACAAAACAAACATAGAGAAATCCATAAACCACATCCAAGACTCCATTAATGGAGCTCAAGCCATAAACATAATAAAGAAAACATAAGGATATCATTAGTCAAAGGAAACTAACCTCAACTCCAAACTATGGAAACCACCAAGTTGATTGAGAAGAGCTTTCCCTTCCAATCCTTCTCCTTCTCTCCAAACTTACTCTTACAATGAATTGGTCTCTAAAATTAGAGAGTGGGTGTGTACCCAAAACTCCCTCTAAGGCCTTCCTTATAAAGGCATTCTTCCTAAAATATCAGGAGTCATAAAWKMAAGGAAGACTCTAATCCATCAACTCTCCCACTTGCCTTCTTCATAAATAGCCTTAAATGCTAGCAAGGAAAGAAGGGATGGCTTAACCAAAGTCTTCCAACTCTCCAAATTCGCCACTTCCCAAAATGGTGACTTTAGGGGAGTCATAAATGGGTTTGAAGACTCTTAAAGGGTTGAAAATGACCCCTAACCCCTAAGGTACCAAGTGGGGTAGTTGGTTTTGACCCTAGTTACTCTCTGGGATTTCAAAAGACCCTCCTAAAATCCACCCAAGGTTAACTCTCGAAAATCCAACCCTCAAGACTCAATCTGATCTCCCTTGACTCAATCTAATCTCAATCTTATCTTCCTAACCCTTAGGGTAAGCATAGGGACTATACTAGGTCACTCCTAAGGTAAGGTTAAGCCTATGCAAGTCACATTCACTAGCCATGCCAACACATAGAGTACACATGTGTCAAGTGACACAACAATATCACATGAGCATGACTTTTTACACATTTACTTAATTAAATAAATTACAATCATCCACCACACTTTTATGAATAAAAATAAAATACAACGAGGTCCATGTCTCTTTATATAGACAGGGCCTTAGCATCACAGTTTTCACATAGGTCCTTTCCTGAATCCCCGATTAGTACCATGGTCAAATTTCCTGCACACTCATTGCACCCATCAGTACGTCCAATTAATCAACACATACAATAATAGAATACATAATGTAAGTTGATCATAAATTCACTCACACTTGCATCAAAGATTATTGAACTTAACAATATTTGCATCTATTCCACATGCATAAACATAACTTTTTAATAAATTTGCATCTTGATTATATCTAACATCCACATACTAATCCAATATACCAAACCATCAAAGCTAAGTTCTGTAGGGAAATCTGCATCACTAACATAGAGTATTATATAGATCTCCTGATTGCACAATCATGTGTTTGTATACAAGCAAAGGTTTCCACGGTTCCATAAAGTTTTACATGTATCCCAAAAATCCAATTATAACAAATCAGTTTCAACAAGAGATCATACAAGTGAAAGATAGTGCTAATCTATGTCATGCTGGGGTAGGCCTCACAATTTCCTTATCTACTACTCATGAAAGATACATTGTTGCTGCTAGTAATTGTACAAAAGTAGTGTGGATGAGGAAATTATTATCAGATATCAAAGTTGTCTTTGATGAGCCTATTTTCATATACTATGATAATTCAAGTTCTACAAACATTTTTAGGAATACTATGCACCACACATGGACAAAGCATATATCAATCAAGTTCCCTTTTTTGAGAGAGAATTTGAATGAAAAGGAAGTGAAAATATCAGCAATTTGTTCCTAGGTAGGAATATACTCTAATCTCACTTCCTTTTCATTCACATTCTCTCTCAAAAAAGGGAACTTGATTGATATATACTTTGTCCATGTGTGGTGCACAATATTCTTAAAAATGTTTATAGAACTTTAATTATCATAGTATATGAAAATAGGCTCATCAAA
>MU226843.1:1511188-1526769 GCA_018584345.1 Thuja plicata | reverse complement strand
TAGATTCTTAGATTCCCTTTAATGAAAAGAAACCTTTAAGAAGATGATTCTAAGACAAACGTGAATCTTTAAGCATTAAGATATATGAAAGTAAATGAATATGTGATAACACCTTTGATAAGAAAAGATGGTAAACAAAAAGAAACTATGAAAGACAATTAGGTATATGTATACAATTACTTCCCTGACAAGAATGGATACAAGTCACCTCGTCGACATGGGTTCTACCACATTTATTGAAGAAAAGTGGTCTCACATGTCATGGAGTGTTGTATAGAGTTTATACTTGGTGTATTTCAAGTTATAGAGGTACACATTTTGATTTGGATATAATATGAGGTTAGTTATGGTGATTATTTCTTATGCTAGCAGACAATTTTGAGAGATTGTCTGTAATTGATTCAGTGTGCAATTCAAGGTTGATATTTTTATCTACACACCTAAGTATATATTAGGGGCATTCTGATGTGTCCTCAATTCAAAAGGTTCATGGTCCAGAGGTTTAGAAGGCACTTTTTAGGTGTTATAGTGGATTTTGATAGTGTTCTCAAGGTTCAGCATGAGAGATGCTGGAAAATCTTATGATTTGGATGGGTTTGGATTATGTGCTTCATAAGTTGGCTGTCCCCATTGCTTGTGGTGATTAGTTTGGATGAATTTTCAGTAGGTAATGGTTTTCTTATGTTCTTGGCTGACTTGATCAATAAATCATTTTGCATAAGTTTGAGGCATGATTTGTGGCAATGTTGTGAGCTTGAGGTTGTTGATAAGGATTGTTTCTTTATTTTGGCCGACATAGATAGATTTGAATCATGGTTATTGGCACGCGGGATTTGAGTTTGAGATTAGGATGGATTCAACCTTGTTTTTTTCCAAGGTTAATAAAATATATATGATTAGGGAGATACTTTGCATTGCGGATGCTTGTAAGATTGTGAAGATAGGGTGGCAGATCCATTGGTGAATAGATTGTTCAACTATAAGAGGTAGATAAGGGTGGAACAAAGATATGTATTGTACTTCACTAGAACTGACCTATGCATAAGGTAGATGCTATTATACAATTCAAAAAAACTTTTATGATCATTATGGTGATCTTGTAAGGCAACGAGCCTTCCTAAGGTAGTGAGACTTCCTCATATTTGTAGTCCTTTTATATTTCATCAATAATCTATAGGCAATGTTCCTGAATAAATTTGCATTCCCCTCATTTGTAATAAGCTATACTTGTAACAAGGTATAGTCTTAGTGTGGGTTTCAGCCCCACCATGTTTTATTTCATTAAGATCATAAATAAGGGTTTTAAATCCCACAAGGAGCACCTAGTCCAAGACAAAGTGGTCAAAGATCCTATGAGGTCAATGCAAGGATTAATGCAAAGAGATACCATGCCACAAGTTTAAATGGGATCCTTTTGAAGAATGGTGAAAAGAGATCTAGAAAAAGAAGGAAATAATTCACACCCTTTGCATTGATAGGTAAGGAGATTCTTAAATGAAGGATGAAAAAATTTTAGACCCCAGGGTAAGTGATTTATTTATAAAAGACACCCAATTTCAAAAAAATATTAGCTTATGAGAAAGATGTTGGAATTAAGGAATAGTGAGAGGTGGGGTGAGTCAATGTTAAACAATCTTTAAATTTATTAATTTGTTCTTTCAACCAATTAAAACATATAATCGAAAGAAAGATGAAAGAGCATAACAAAAATAAACACAACATTATAACGCAAATATTTTTTTTACATGGAGACCCGATTAAGGTAAAAACCATGGTGGGTATGAACGTGCAAGATGACAATACTCTACAGAAGTATTACAATGGGGAATGCACATGCATTCAAGTACACTGCCTAGAGCTCACCTCTCAAAAGAGAAAGGCTCACTTCCTATAAATCAATTACAATATCATATTAGTGTTAGAACTAACAAACAACATCTTCAAATTCAAAAATACAATTTTGGTTAAGTACATTATATATTGTAAAGGGGGGAAAGGGGGTAAGGAGATTGTTTTTTAATTTTTGTTTGATTTGATTAAAGAGTGTTGATTTCCTTAACCCTACTTTACATTTAATTGAATTGTGTTGATTGTATATTGCAATTGTGATTAAGGAGAAGATAAGATGCTCTTCTTCTATCCTCAAATGTACAAATGGAAGATCCAAGTTGATTAACCCCAAAGAAGGATCAATGCACAAACGAATCAACTATTTGGAAAAGAGAGTAAAGAAGGAGATCTTAAATTCTGTTAATTATTAAGTAAATATGATTTATTATAGTAATTTAAAAGGACAGGAAGAAGAAACAACCTTAAAGTATTGCAGATCAAAGAATGCTATTTACTGAGGTCTATACTTTGTTTCTGGAAAAAACTAAAGTATGATCCAGAACTGAAATGCAGAGATGAACAAAAGCCAAAAATCTTTTCCTGATCTGATGCCATATTATGAAAAAAGTCAACCTTGACCCATAAATGTCAACCCTGACCCAATAATGTTGACCTTGACCTGCATAGGTCCGACAGAGAATCTGTTCATGGAGTCCGGAAGAAAGCCAAAAAGGGTATCCATATCTGTGTCCAAATCTGCAGTCTCAAACCTGTACCTACAAGAAAAGAGGTTTTTTTGTTGGGGGGGTTTGCCTTGGTCAATCCCCAGTTTTTGAATTAACCTCAAAGTATAATTGAAATTGCATAAAGATAAACAAAGTAAATGCACAAATTTACCTTGCTTGAAAAATTCCTTATGGAGGATTTGAATCCTTGAGTCGACAAGTATGTATGCACCAAATATGTAGACTGTAGAATTGTAGGATTCTTTAATCTCTTACTTGTACATCTCTAACACCAAGTCTTGAATGGGTTCTTGAATCTGGAAGAGGCTTGGAAGAAGGTGGATGGAGAGATCACCAAAAGGGCACTATGTAGCTTGAATCCTTTAATGGCCTCTAATGGATCTCCTTCATGAAAATGGATTCTTGAATGCTTGAGAATAGATGAATGCTTTAATTAAATCTTTCTTCTTAGCTTTCTTGGACTTCACTTGATAATGCTCCTTAATTGCTTAATGATGCTTAGAAAAACTTAGAGAAAATGAGAGGAGAAAGCTCTCTTTTATATGAAACTAGGGCACAATCTTCTAAGGAGGCCAACATAGGATAATTAAATTCCCATTAAAGCCTTTACCCCTAGGAGAGGACCTATAATAAATATAATTTAGGAATCAACACTTCAAAATCTGAAACAGCCGACCCAAAAGCGGGAAAAGTGAATTTTGGATGACCCCCGACAACTGGCAAGCTCCCAGATTTGAAAGGGGGAACCTGGTCAAGGTCAAGGTAAACCTTGAACTAGGTCAAGGTTGAGGTAGACCTTGACCCAAGGAGCCAGAACCCCTGGAAAACATGTCAGGTGGGGTAAAGGTGCCCAGAGAGGCCCAATCAAGGTGTTGAATAGGCACAGAATTAAGAGATGATGAAGAAATAGAAAGATGATATGATAGAGGTCAAAAATATCCCCAAAGGAGGGATAAATGTTCTTAACATGGAAGTGCATCCATTTTAAGATGATACATTAAGCCCCCACTTTAGCGAGAGTATGGAAATTGAACATGCTCATGGTAAAGTTAGAAGAAAGATGTCGATGGATTGCAACAAAGTAGAACATCACTAAGTCAAGGACATGAGTCCTTAGACAAAGGATTCTAACTCAACATACATACATAAATATATGAAATTAAAGAGCAATTAATCGTAGAAAACATACATAACTACATAAGTAAGACAAGAACAACACCATAAATAACATATTTTCATGATCTAATCCTACTAGCATGAAAGTGAAAGAGAGAAAAGAGAAAGTGATTTCCTCACCTAGTAAGATTCCCACCTTACTATGAATCACCAAGGAGGGAGATCCCCCAATAGGTTCTCCCACAAACTATGCTTGTGTTTTTAAATGTGTCTTCTGACGGCTTTTAAAAATATCCATAGATCTACATTCTTGTATCACTATGGAATATAAAATGTGTGTCCATTCAGGATTTAGCAACTTATGTGCGTTACCTTTCAAGGATTTAGCATATCATAAAAAATAAAAAGGGTGTGTATCTCTTTAGGATTTAGCAACTTTACGTGTGTTACCTTCCAAGGATTTAGCAAACCTAAAAGTAAAAATGCATGTTCCTTCAGGATTTAGCAACTTATGTGTGTTACCTTCCAAGGATTTAGTAAACATAAAAGTAAAAATGCGTGTCCCTTCAGGATTTAGCAACTTATGTGTGTTACCTTCCGAGGATTTAGCATGCAGAAAATTGTAAATAAATATAAACTATAGTACAAGGGAGACCCTATATATGCCCCCCTCCTTATCATAACTACCCACTAGGTAGGATAAGGAAGATAAAAGAGAATACACACTTCACAAGGTAAGGAGATATCCATCTTAACAAAAATGTATACCATATTCTTATTGAAGAGCCTTGACCCTTACATCCAAGAACATAGCTAATCATGAAATGAATATGTCACTTATGGAAAAAGGATCCTCAAAAGGGAAGACATCTCATCAACAAGACCCTCACCATGGAGGATTACTTAGGATAAAATGTCATCTTCTAAAGAAAAGAGGGAACAAAGATTCAATCAAAAAGCCCCCTGTAATCAAGAGGAAGAGAAATCTTCGGATGAAGGAAACAAACTCAAACCCAAAGCAAGAGCAAGAGTTTATCAAAAACATAGATTACAAAATAAAGAAGATGTGATGACCTAGGACAATCACCTCTCATATAAGGAGCTATCAATAGTCAAAACACAAATCTTTATAAAGAAACAATGTTGTAAGATAAACACATGCCACTAAGCTAAGGAAAGTAGCTCCTTAGATAGATGAAGAAAAAAAAAAAAACCTTTCCCCCCAGGTGTGAAGGCAAGGGATATATCAAATTATATCCAGAGATTTCATACCAAAGAGATATCGTTACAAAACAAATGTTTTAGAAAAGATATCATGGATGATTTATAGGGATAGAATATAGAAAGAATAACCAATTAAACTCAACACAAAAGATATGCTAAGAGTAAAATGGTTCCTAGAAGACTGGAATAAGATACTTGTTGCCCCCCAGTGAATAGACAAGAGGAGAAACACAATCTAACTTGTAGAGGAATGAAGGGAATGCCCTATATCAAAATTATGGAGAAATTATAATACTGGATGGGAATGAGATATAATTCCCAAAGCAGCTCTTTCTCTAACATATAGCTTGAAATGCACACAGTCAACAAGTAAATGTTTATTACTATAATGAAAAGGACATTTATATTTAGGGAGAGCATTTATCGAAATGGGTTTTAAGATTTCTTTCTTGGAACTCATTAACTAGACATACACCTTTTTAGCCACATCTTGAGGAGTATCAGGGTGTTCTAAGGTAGGTGTTGGAAGAAGAATATGAAGAGGAGGATGATAGTTAAGATCAGCTACCTCAAACTAAGAAGGCGGGGAGCTGATACCATGTATATTTTGTTTAGGAGATACATGAATCGTGTTTTTAATGCCATGTTCATTAACACCAAGCCCTAAACCCTTATAACCTTGTTTATCAACTATAGTATATCCGGTAGTGTATCTATCTTGCAAATCTTCTATAGGAGGTGATTGATTATTGTGTTCATGAGAAAATGTTGTGTAAGGTGGAATGATGGTTTTAGGAGAAGTTTCTTTGGATTTCCCTTTAATATCATCATGGATGGGATAAGAAGGAGAAGGTAAATCTAGAAATTCTTGCACATCCTCATCTTGTACCATAGTTTTATCCTTAAAAAAAGTATGAGAAGAACTAGGGATGGAGGATGGAATAATAGCAGTGGGGTTATTAGGAATGATTGGATTAGGAAGGTTAAGATTAGGATTAGGAAGATTAGGCAATGGGGTATCATCCACCAAATTCTTCACATAATCCAAAAGAGCAATAAGACCACTACACAGATCCTTAATTAAAGTTTTGAATGTAGACAGACTAGTATTGGTCAATTTTAAAATAGCATAAGCAAGTGAAACATGAAGATTAACAAATATGGAAAACTGGATGATACTCTAAAGACATCATAGGTACTATAAAGAGATGCTAAAAGAAGCATAATGAGAAAAATATCCACACACCAAAAGAACTTCATAATGAAAATGCAAGAAGTGTTTTTGTATTTTATGAGTATTTAACTTTTATATTTTTTATATTTTTATTTTTTTGTACGCAAATTGTAATCTAACATGTAAATCTAACACTAAAAAGAAGGAGTTGTCTATCGCAGGTTCACCAAAATGTAAAGGGGGAAAAGGGGTAAGGAGATTGTTTGTTAATTATTGTTTGATTTGATTAAAGAGTGTTGATTTCCTTAACCCTACTTTACATTTAGTTGAATTTTATTGATTATATATTGTAATAGTGATTAAGGAGAAGATAAGATTCTTTTCTTCTATCCTAAAATGTACAAATGGAAGATCCAAGTTGATCAACCCCAAAGAAGGATCAATGCACAAATGAATCAACTATTTGGAAAAGAGAGTAAAGGAGATCTTAAATTGTGTTAATTATTAATTAAATATGATTTATTATAGTAATTGAAAAGGATAGGAAGAAGAAACAACCTTAAAGTATTATGGATCAAAGAATGCTATTTTTTGAGGTCTGTATTCTATTTCTGGAAAAACTGAAGTATGATCCAAAACCATAACACAAAGATGAACAAAACCTAGAAATATTTTCTTGATCTGATATCATATTATGAAAAAGGTTGACCTTGACCCATAAATTTCAACCCTAACCCAATAATGTCGACCCTACCTGCACAGGTCTGATAGAGAATTTGTTTGTGGAGTCCAGAAGAAAGCTGAAAATGGTATCTGGATCTGTGTCCAAATCCATAGTCCCAAACCTATACATGCATGAAAAAGAGGTTTGATTTTTGGGGGAGAGGGGTTTGCCTTGATCAAACCATAGTTTTGGAATTAACCTCAAAGTATAATTGAAATTGCATAAAGATAAACAAAGTAAATGTGCAAATTCACCTTGCTTGAAAAAGTCTTTCTGGAGGATTCGAATCCTTGAGTCCACAAGTATCTATGCACAAAATATGTAGAAGGTAGAATGGTAGTATGTCTTAAATCTCTTTCTTTTATATCTCTAACACCAATTCTTGAATGGGTTCTTGAATTTGGAAGAGGCTTGGAAGAAGGTGGATGGAGAGATCACCAAAAGGGCACTATGTAGCTTGAATCCTTCAATGGCCTCCAATGGATCTCCTTCATGAAAATGGATCCTTGAATGCTTGATAATGGATGAATTCTTACTTTAAATCTTGCATCTTATCTTTCTTGGACTTCACTTGATAATGTTCCTCAATTTCTTAATTATGCCTAGAAAAACTTAGAGAAAATGAGAGGAGAAGGCTCTCTTTTATATGAAACTAGGGCACAATCTTCTAAGGAGGCCGACATAGGATAATCAAATTCCCATTAAAGCCTTTAACCCTAGGAGAGGACCTATATTAAATATAATTTAGGAATCAATGCTTTGGAACCCGAAACAGCTGACCCAGAAGCAAAAAAAATAAATTTTGGATGACCCCCGACAACTAACAAGCTCCTAGATTTGAAAGGGAGACCATGGTCAAGGTCAAGGTCGACCCTAACCTAGTTTAAGATCAAGATCAACCTTGACCTAGGTCAAGTTCAAGTTCAACCTTGACCCAGGGGGCCAGAACCCCTAGAAAACATGCCAGGTGGGGTAAAACGTGCCCGAAGAGGCCCAATCAGGGTCCTCAATAGGCACAGAAAGAAGAGATGATGAAGAAATGGAAAGATGATATGATGGAGGTCAAAAACATACCCAAAGGAGGGCTAAACATTCTTAACATGGAAGTGCTTCCATTTTAAGATGATACATATATATTTCATAGACTTCATCGCTCACTAATCTATTACACTATGTTGCTCTGATTCAGAGCACACATATTTTCCTGTGAATGTGAAATTGTGCACAATCAATCACATACACTTCCTAATACACAAAATTTACCAAAGATATTGATCACATATATTTTCAACAAGAAATTAGTTTGGCCAAATTTTGGCTTAAGAACACATAGAAAATTATTCAAATGTGTAGAAGTTGTCAGCAAAATCTGAATACAAATAGTAATACAGACAAATAGTTGATTGTATGTTACCAAATATGTTATAAAAACTTCCTAGATAAAAAACATAATCACCAAACTTTCTCCATCAAATATCCACAAGGATCAACTATACAATTTGATTATTTTTCACTATGAAACCAAACACTGATACACATATGCTTCTAACTTGTACAACAATAATCACCAGACACTAGAACTATGGAATAAAATAGTGTAGTCATAAATCAACCTTCCCTTAGATCTAAAAAATAATAATTTAATCTTAAAATAAGTACCAACCAAAATATTTTCAAACTATCATCTTGATCATGGATCATGGAGTGTGATCTGAAACATTGATGGAAAAAATGCCACATAGTCAAAATCTAGAAGCCTTAACTAATGATATTAAACAATGTTAGATGCTTAGTTCTCAACTTTTTGTACTAGAAAAAAATTTCAATCTAACTTTCAGTATGATCAAATAGTGCAATGCGGATTGGTTAAATGGCTTGGGTTTCCATCAATGACAACACCAAAGAACCTATGCAGTGTCTCTTTCCAACAGAAGGCTACATAGCTCTTATATAAGAAATTTTTTTTAATACAAACAAACAATTATATGTAAGATTTGGTATCAAATAATAAAGAAATGCCACATATACAAGAGGAAAACTAGATTCTTAGAAAGGGTGAGAAATGGAAATACTATCCTTTCTCCACAAGTGTGGAGACAAATATAAGGATGAGGACTATTATGTTAATCACAAATTATGATTGCACATGAAATTTTACCAACATGAATGAAAGTGAGCCTCCAATGAGGAGACTAACAATGTTACATGGTGTGGAGAAACATAATAGGAACTTAAATTATTCAAAGTAATCATGGTTTAAAATTAACTCATTATGACATGTTATGTGAATGATATCGTAATCAATCAGTTTTTTGAATTTTGTAATGTAAAGATTGACATTCATTAGTAGAGTGGTCATGATATCGATGATACATGCAAAAAGCAAGATTCACAATATTTTTACTAGGCTTCTTCTTTCATTTAGGTCAAGTAATCAACTTATCTCAAAGAAGGTCAATGAAAATGATTTCCTAATTATATCCAAGCATATAAGAAATGTTAAATGGTAAGGGAAGGGATGATGAAAAACGAGGAGGTCAGAATCCAAACCCTTGTAGAGGAAAGTGTGAGGTAGGTTTCTCATGAGTATTAAAACTTTTTTGCATTTATTTGAAACCATGTTGACAATTATGAGTTGAATTATTTTTAGAATTAATTTTTACAAATGAAACACTAGGCCCTTTAGAAACTTTTCATTCTCCCACAAAAGATGGCTTAAAGTCTAATGACCCCCAATCATCTTATAAAAGGGTAATTATACAAGAATAAGTATCTTTAGGAGGAGAAGATATATTTTGTTTAAATGGTGTAGGAGTGTATGGAGAATCATACTTAGTTTGTAATAAATTATAAAACTTATCATCAAGTAAATAGGTATACATGATGTTGTTATAGATGGACATCACTTTGTGATGAATCATTGAAGGAAAAAAGCATGGCATACAACCATGGCATTCCTAAGAGAATATTATAAGTGATAGTATCGAGCATGCCATAAATATATGTAGGTAAAGTAATAGGACCTACGTTAATAAGTAAGGTTATAGTACTTCCAATTTTTTTTAGCAACATTGTCAAATAACTAGATAGGAATAGAATGAGGTTTAATATGTAAAGTATCCACCTTAATATTATAAGAAATCAATGCTACACACATTAAGACCTATCCCATTAGTAATTAAACTTCTTTGAATAATATTACCATTGATAATTTGACAATAACCATAAATGAATCATGTTGATGTTGAATTTTTCTTTAGAACGTAACTCATCTTCAGAAAACACAATTTGATATTTATTATCGGTTTCATTCGTACATTTCAGTATGGAAATTATATTGGTTTGCATAGCATATGGAAGAGACATGTTTCTCAATGCTTGTTGTAACACTTTATGGTATCTAGGTAATTTTTGAAGAAGCTCCCAAAGAGAGATCTTGGAAGGATTAACATGGAGTTGTTCTACTAAATCATATTCGTTTCCACGATTTTGAGGAAGATTGGGTGTAGGAGAAATAAATTGTCGAGAATAATGAAGAGAAGGAGGAATAACTGAATTATTAGGTTGTCTATTTTTTATTTTGTTATATGTGTGAGAAACAACCTTATACTTGGCTTGTTGAGAACCTTTTACCACAATGATTGGTTTATTTTGAGGTTGAGGGGTATCGAGATGAATATGGACAAAAACCTTAGGATTTTCACTACCCAATACATTGATAACATTGACTTGACTAGGTTGTTGAAACGTATGAGGGAGAGCATCAAGGATAGTATCCTCTTTGTCTAAAGTGTCATTATGGTAAATAAAAACTTTAGAATAAGGATAAACACAACCAATTAACACTTTATTAGAAGAAATATTATTGAAATGAGTAGAAGAAAGGATAATTTTACTAGTCTCCTCTACTACAATATCATCCTCTTTTATGCAATTTTTTTCATCGGGGAGTGAATAAGAAACATCATTGTTCAATGGATCATCCCAAATGGGGGAATCATCTTTTGTAGGAACATCTATATGAATAAATCAAACTTTATGAGTGTGATAATCATCTCTCTAAAGCTTCATCCCTAAATGGGGAGTCATTTAAATGAATTTAAGGTAAGGTATCGTGAGGGGAATCATCCTTCACTAAGGAATTATTATATTGGAGGCCCATATTAGGAGAAGAGTTAAAATCAATACTCAAAGCTTCTCCCCAAAGATGGAAATTATTGAGAGAAAGGTTTAAAATATCTTCTTGCACTAATATGTCCTTGTGAGTTAGAGAATAGTTGAGAGAATGGTATGTTGATATAAGAGAAGCTAGAGAAACATCACATGTATTAAATAGATTCTTTTTAGTGTTAACAAAATGTAAAGAAAACTTGATGGGACAATGTTGTTTTATTTCAAAATTGTCACAATGATTTTGGGACAATGCCTTAAATAGTTTTTGCAACATGAAGGGAAAGAAACTAATGCATAAAAATCAAATTAAGATATATGTAAAGTAACAAAAATGCATGAAATTAAAATTAAATTTTTGGTACTTATTTTAATAAAAATGGAAGAATCAAAGATATAACAATGCATAAATTTTAATATATTTTATATAAATAAATGCTAATGGCATACAAACAACAATCTAAGACTGTAAAATCAAAATTTGAAATGTTATGATTCAGGTTTGTTGGTGTTTAAAACTATTATGTTTTGAAAGAAGCCATTATACCTTCAGACTGATGTTAGGAGTGGTTAGCTCCAAGTATGAAAGCTCTGTAAGGTAGCTTGACCAACTATAGGGACAATTTTTCCTTTTGCACTTTTGGCTCTACAAAACCAAGGTGGGTACACCTAATCCAGATACATATTCAACTTTCACAACTCTTTACAACTCTAGATTTTAACAACAGATAAATGGTAAGAAAGTATGAAAAGATAACCACTCATTCATTGACTCTTCACTACCATGCAGGACACACAACCAACAACCACAAAAAATTAAATTAACTAAGATTTTTTTTATGTTTTGATAGGGTAGAATATAGCCAAACCTATTCAGATATGTATCAATGTAGAAAATAGTAATTACTAATCAGTGGTTTATCCATTGGGCAATATTTTTAGTTCAGATACAAGACAAGCAAACTAACTATTGTCAAGGACTCAAAACCATATAATTCAGATCAAACACTTCTTATAAGATCCTTATGTAGAAAAACCCAAAGAACTTATGTCATATCCAAATAATTATTTGATTTGACCCTATAAAAAAACTAAGGACTAATGACATTACACAGACAAATTCCATGCAATGAATCAGAAGATTCACAACTTCAACAAGTAAGCACCAAGGAGAGACTTAAATCTAAAATATTGTATTAAGTACAAAGAATCTAGTTTCAATTCCAAAATATTTCAAAACATATACCACTTCAACAAATGCAAAACATTTGCAAATTTCTTTTCTATAATGATGCTCTCTAGATATACATCTTCTATACTCACTGGAAATAGTAAACAATCCTTATGTTACTTCTCCAAATTTCTAGCCTTTACTAAATGATCTTGGAAATATGTTTATAGGAAACAAGAATTGTAACCAGCTTCAAATCATTTAAGGTTAGGGTTTACAACAATAAATGCATTAAATTCACTTAGCTACCCTGCAATCAAGTTCAAAACCTATCCTCCCTCCAATTTGTGCATTTTGATCTAATCTGCAGCCGCCATACTTCTTGGGAAATTGAACAACACTCCTCTAGGGTTAAAAAGTATTGCAATTTAGATCAGAACCCTAAGATGTCATTTATCATTATAAATTCACTTTGCAACTATTAGATATCCATCCTAACATCACCTTACGGCTGTGCAAAAATAATCCAGAAGATCAGATCAATGCATTTATGACCATGAAAAAACAACTTAGTCCACCGCCATGAAAACCTCTGAGAAATCATTTAAATATTTGAATATCCAACTCTAATGGCTATAGGTGGCATGAAATATAGAAGCAACAGTTGAGATTTGAACCTTTTCTATCTTTAAAACCAAGCCGTAGATCTCCTTTAAGTTATCTGGACTCCAATGATCTGATCTTCTATGTGGCAGATAAGTGCAATGCCTTTAACATTATCTCATGATCATCTTTTTCTCAAGGCATAATTTCATCCATCTGATTAATTGAAACTTTCTTTACCTTTACCTAATCATTCAATGCTAACTTTAGATCTGACTTGTGATGTTGCAGGCAGGTGCAATGCCTTAATGACTATCCTTTGAGCATCTTCACTTCAAAGGAAAGTACCAGCCACTAGATCAAAAATAAACTAATCTATCTTTAACCCTACTTTATTATTGGTCACCTTTCAACAAACTATCACTTGTCACTCAGGCACAATGCCTTGATCATTAAATTCCATGTATCTTTGGTTCAAGGAAATATGTCAACCATTGGTTGAAATCCAACTTGATTTTCCTTTACTTTTCATTGACGAGGCCTATGATTTGACAACTTGAAAGGTGTCAACATTACGCAATGCCTTATTGGTTAAAACACTAGCATCTTGTGACCAAGGAAAATCGCTTACCATAGATCTTCCTCTAATCTATCAAAACTCTTTCTAACATGCCTTTGACCTGAGTAAAAAAAGAACTTTGTATCTCTAAATTGCCAGATATAAATCTTAACTATGGTTTTATCTTGAGATTCAGAGATACAGGCTATCTCTGAATCACTAAATGCCTAGGCTTTACCATGGTTTATCTAGAGACTTAGCGATAGCCACTAATCTTATGAGTCTCTTAGACATGTGTCTACATCTTATCACATTTCAGCCTTATATCTCATAATTGTTGAATCCATTTGCTTGTCTTTGACTTATCTAGCGATTTAGTGATAGCCACACATCTTGGACATGACCAACTATTGGCGTGTGATCTCAGAAGACTTTGCCTAACCTAAGGTCTGTTCTAAGATTCAACAACAAGGCATATATTGTGATCTCCGAATAAAAGTATTAACTCTGGTATGGTCTTGAGATTCAGAGATAAAGCATATCTTTGAATAAAGACTTAAGTAATCTTAAATTATGAGAGCTAGAGACAACCACGCGATCTAATCTACATCGACGGTACTTGTTGAATCTCTAGATCTTTTGAGACTTAACCTTGACAATACGAGATAAGGATATAAACATAAAAGGTCAAGTCTTTACCTCTATCGCCAGATCACTGAATGTTAAAGACTTGATCATGAAAATTGTGAGATTTACGAGATTGGGAGATAACTGCTAAACACTCGGTCCACCAAGAAAAGTACTAAGCCTTCACCAAATCTTGCAATGAATAAAGCATATTATTTTCACTTAAGAGATTAAGAAACAACCTGCTGCGCACAATCTCCAGACCAAATGGAATATTTGATCTCAAAAGTGAGATAAGTAGACAAGACTTAGGAAAAATAAAAAGGTGTCAAGCTAGGAAACATTATAAAGGCACATGGGCATATATGAGTTCAGTGACTTAAAAAAGATAACTTGAAATTATAATGAGCCAAAAAGACTTAGGGTTTAGGGCTTTTGCATTAAAAGTAAACCAAGGGTTTAAGGTAGAGACATTAAAGGTTTATGAATCAGGGCCAAAAAACACTTGGAAAATATTAGAACCATGAAAAATTTAACACTACTAACAATGGCTCTGATATGGGATGTATGCCTCTTGCAAGCATAGCAAGATTCCAGAACTCAAAGTTAAGATGGTCACCTAAAGGAAAGAAAAACTAACCTACAAAAGAAACTAAAAAGAACAAAAGGAAAATTGTACAAACTTACAAAAAAAAAAAGATCTTCACCTCTGCTTCTTTATTCACATATTTGAAGGAATTCAAACCAAGCCTTGTTACCTAAGGCCATCACCAATTTTCTAATCCAGTTTTTGCTTGTCATAAAAAAATTCTCTGCTCCCTGGTGGTACCCTAAATTTTGAGAATTTATAAGTCCCAATCTATTATCAAGAAGCAAGTTTCTTCATACTAAAAAAATTAAAGGAAGGAAGCTTTATGACACAAATAAATAGAACTAACTAATCGAAGCCTTCAGAAAATGCTAGATTTTCAACCTGCTATAAAGATGATGTCAACAGAGGCTTAAGATGGTCGAATTTTAAAAATCTAAAACTGACCCAGTTCAGGAAATTAAATTTCCTATCTCCAACAAAAATCTTAGCTTTTCACGATGTGTTTTGGATTTTTGACCAAAGCCAAATCCGAAAGTTAGGTAGTTATTTTTTAGTTAGTTTATTGTTTTTTCAAAATATTTTATAATAAGGGTTGTGTCTTTTCACCTTGAAGAGGTGTGAAAGCCACTCAAATACATATATATACATAATGTAAAATGTAAATATAACAATACAATATAATATAATTTCATATATTTGGATATTTTTAATCAACATGTATAACATGGACTTGGATGTACTACTTTTTCAAAATCAATAAAGATAAGTCCTTTTTCTTTCACATGTGTAATAGTTTTATTATCATTTTACACTTAGTCCCTCGGATAAACCAATAGAACTTCTTCAAAGTGATAGTTTGATGTGCATGCTTCCTGATTTGATTCATAGTCTATATTTTCAATTGGTTTTCTGATTTTGCATGGTTAAATTCTATTGATTGAGGCCTCGATCAATTGGGCTGTCATCTGAGAAGTATTACCTTTTTGAAATATCTCTAAATTTGTTTTAGGTTGCATGTACATTCCATAACACCTTTGAAGTGATA
>MU226843.1:1496820-1507595 GCA_018584345.1 Thuja plicata | reverse complement strand
AGTTCATTGTTATAGTTTTGTGATATCTTATCTATCTATTTATTTTAATTTACATACATATTTACTAAACATTCTTTCAATTACTCAAAGTATTTCAGTTTACAGTTCATGATATGTTGCTTACAATTTGATTTCTTCAAGCCTACTAGCTATCTTGAGAGATCGGTTGAATTATATACACAAGTTATCTGCTATAAAATGCCTTAAACCAGTAGATAGTGGTTAAGGTAAAGGTTCACCCACCTTGGTCTTGTAGAGCTAGAAGTGCAGGGGAAGAGGATCATAATCGATCATTCACGTTAGTTGGCCAAAAACAATTGGTTTTCCAAACATTGGATTGGTAAGTCCATAGGAAATCCAATTCAGCATTTTTGGGCACCAACACTCCCTATTCTAGAAACAAGCTGAAAATGTATGTTTAATTTGCCTAATCAGACCTATTACAATGTTCCATTAACTTGGCATTCAAAATATCATCAACATATTCACCAATTGAGCCTATATGAACATCAGGTAGACTTTGAAAAATTAAATCACGTGGCATATTCATGTTACACTTATTAGATAAAAATATTTTAGACCTAATGCAATATTTATCAATATTAAACCCAATGCCACATCTCAGAGAAATGCCATCCAGCTGAGAAAACACTCATTCTATGGCATATTGTTGGATTCATCATTTTGTATTCTATCACTAGTTTTCATACAAATAAGAGAGTCCCCTAAAGAACTTGCTTGTAAATTATCAACCTTTTGCAAACTATTAATTTTTCCATGGGAAGGAGAACACACATAAACACATTTATCATGTATCTGCACATCATGAACAAGTAAAGGACCCTCCTGAAGTGATTCAATGAATAATTGGGGATCACTAGGAACTATCAATAAAACTTTTGCACTAGCTCCTTTTGAGTTTGTACCAACAAAGTACATAATCCATAAGTCATTTTGATCTGCAAGATTATCTTTTTCTTCAGATAAAATCATACCCTTGACTTCTCCTCAAACCTTCTTGTCATGTACCTAGAAAGATCCAATATCAGTTTCCAAAAAAAAATTCATATTTTCATCCTCATTTTCATCAATCATGTGAGGAGTTCTAATTTCCCTAGATAACTTAACATTTTTCCCAGTAATATCAAAGGTTGCAAAAGATAAGTCACACTGAATAATTCCTCCCATTGAGGCACTCCACTTCCTTAATAATAGCATTCCATATTGGGGAGGAATATCAACCACTAGAAAACTCATTTTTAGTATCTTTTCTAGATATGCAGCTAATCTGTAAGGCAAGACCTTGATAGTACCTATGGCATGTACCTGTAAAATAAGAAAATGTGATGTAGGGGATTGTAAGGTGTATATAATGTGTAATGTGTTGTGAGATATGTGGGGAAGATAAGATGTTCCTTTCAACCTCAAATACACAAAGGGAGGATCCAAATTAATTAACCCCAAAAGAAGGATCAATGCATAAATGAATCAATCAATTGGAAATGAGAATAAAGAGGAAGAACTTAGATCATGTTTTATAGAAAAGAATGTGTGATAGATTTAGGAAGATTAAAAATTTTAATTAAAATGAATAGAATAAAAGTACTAACCTCAAAATTCTATAGATCTAAAGAATGATATTTTTGGGTGCTTGTATTGAGTTTCTAGAAAATTTGCAACCAGATCTGGAACAGAAATGCAGAGACAACCAAAATCTAAAAATATTTTTTCGATCAGGCTCAGTTCCAATTTTGACCCAAAATTTAATGTCACTTTTGACACAAAATTTATGATTCTAACCTAGAAGTTCAGATTCCGACCCTGAAAAAATATTGATTATGACCCAAAAATGAATGTTGATTCTGACCTACACAGTCTGAAGGAAAAACTGTTTCCAGATCCTGATAGTTTTTCAAAAAGGGTATCTGAATCTACACTCCAATTCGCTGTTCTGAACATGTCCCTCCAAGAAAAATTATTTTTTTGTTGGTCGAGGGGTTTTCCTTAGTCAAACCCTGATTTAGGAATTAAAATTAGAATCAATAATTGAAATAGAAAATTCCAGCAAGCAGTAGAAGTAGATCAAATAATTAAGCTATGATATTCAATAAATATGCAATTATATTTTGAATGTAAACAAGTATGTACTATGAAAACTTGGAATCAATATTAGAAACCATAAACCTCCATGATTGTATGCTGGAATCCACCTTGAAGGAAGAATGAATGAGTCTTGAGGATGCACAAAGGATCTTGAAGGAAGATCACACCACCATGATGGATAGATCTAGGGTTTGAATGCTTAAATCTTGAATGCTTGAACTAAATCCCTTCAAAGGCTTGAATGCTTGAATCCTTGATCTTCAAAGGATACCTTCAATGCTTGAGAGGAATAATTGAAAACCTTGATTGAACTTTGAAAGCTTGAGGACATGTAAAGTTCTTTCTTGGTTGATAGTTGTTCACTTGTGATTATGCTTGATATGACTTATAGAAAATGAGAGGAAAAAAATTCCTTATATATGAATCTAGGGCACAATCTTTTAGAGAAACCTACATAGGAGAATTAAATTCCAATCATACCTATATCCCTAGAAGAGGACCTATATCAAATATAATTTAAGCATCGTCACTTTGAAACCCAAAAAAGATGACTCAAAAGAAGGAAATGGACTTTTAATGACCCCCAGCAGCCGACAAACTTTCAAATTGGAAAGGGGGACTTGTGTCAAAATTGAGGTCGACCTTGACCTAGGGAGTCAAAACCCCTAGAAAATGTGCTAGATGGGATAGATAGTGTTTAGAGAGGCCCAATCAGGGTCCCAAATGGGCACAGAAGTAGGAGAGGATGCAGAAATGAGGGGACAATATGATGATGGTTAAAAACCCCTGCTAAGGAGAGATAAACATTCTTAACATGGAAGTTATTCCTTTTTAAGATGATACATTAAGCCCCCACTTTAGCAAGCTTATGGAAATTGAACATACTCATGGTAAAGTTAGAAGAAAGACTCTGGTGGATCGCAATGAGGTAGAACATCACTTAGTCAAGGACATGATCCCCTAGACCAAGTATTAGAACTCAACATACATGCACAAAGATATGAAAGAAAAGAGAAATTAATCATAGAAAACATACATGACTACATAAGAAAGACAAGAGAAACACTATAATAAAATAATTTTATGATCTAATCCTACTAACATGAAAGAAAAAGAGAGTAAAGAGAAAGTGATTACCTCACCTAATAAGATGCCCACCTTACCATGAATACCAAGGAGGGAGAGCCCAACAGGTTCACCCATGAACTATGCTTTGTAATTGTAATGTGTCTTCTAACGGCTTTTGGAATACCCATAGATCCACATTTGTGTATCACTGTGGAATATAAAATGTGTGTCTTTTTAGGTTTTAGCAACTTATGTGCATTACCCTCCAAGGATTTAGCATATCAGAAAATTGAAAAATGTGTATCTCTTCAGGATTTAGAAACTTATGTGCGTTACCTTCCAAGGATTTAGCATATTGGATAATTGAAAAATGTGTATCTCTTGAGGATTTAGAAAATTATGTGCATTACCTTCTGAGTATTTAGCAAAAATAAAAATAAAAATAAAAATGTGTGTCTCTTCAAGATTTAGCAACTTATGTGCGTTACCTTCCGATGTTTTAGCATCTTGGATAAATATAAACTATAGTATAAGGGAGACACTATATATGCCCCCTCCTTATCATGATTACACACTAGGAAGGATAAGGAAGAGAAAGAGGATCTACCTACTTCACAAGGTAAGAAGATATCTAGTTTAACAACAATATACACTATATCCTTAGCAAAGAGTATTAACCCTTACCTCTAAGAGCATAGATAATCATGAAATGGATATGTCAGATATGGAAAAAGGATCCTCAAAGAGGAAGATATCTTACTAGAAAGAACCCCGCCGTAGAGGAGTTCTTAGGATAAAATGTCATTTTCCAAAGAAAAGAGGGACCAAAGATTCGATCATCAAGACCCTTGCAATCAAGAGGAAGAAGAATCTCAGAATGAAGGAATCAAACTCTAACCCAAAGCAAGGGAAAGAGTTTATAAAGAACATAATTTGCAAAATAAAGAAGAGGTGATGACCTAGGACAATAACCTTTCATATAAGAGGGTATCCATAGCCCAAAAAATAAATCTTTATAAGGAAATAATGTTGTACAATAAACAAATGCCACTAAGCTAAGGAAAGTAGATCCTTAGATAGACAAAGAAGGAAAAAACCTTGCCCCCTAGGAATGAAAGCACGAGATATACAAATTATATCAAGAGATGCTATAGAAAATATATATCTTTACAAAACAAATTTTCTAGAAAAGATATTATTAATGATTATGACGGAAGGTAGTATGCAATACAAAATCATAGGGATATAATATAGAAAGAATAATCAATTAAGCTCAAAACAAAATACATGCTAAGAGAATAATGGATCGTAGAAGATTGGAAGGAAAATACCTCTTGCCCCCTAGTTAAGAGACAAGAGGAGAAAAATGATTTAATTTATAGAAGAATGAGGGGAATGCCCTATATCAAAATTATGAAGAAATTGTAATACCACACAAGAATGAGATATAATTCCTAAAGAAACTCTTTCTCTAACATATAGCTTGAAATGCACACAATCAACAAGTAAATGTGTACTACTATAATTAAAAGGAAAATTGTATTTAGAGAGAGCATTTTTTGGCATAGTTTTAAATATTTCTTTCTTAGAGTTCATTAACTGGACATACACTTTCTTAGCCACATCTTGAGGAGTATCAAGGTGATCTATGGAAGGTTTCAGAAGAAGAACATGAAGAGGAGGACAATAGTTAAGATCAACCACCTTGATTTGAGAAGTAGGGAAACCTATACCATGCATATCTTGTTTAGGGGATGAATGAATTGGGTTTTTAATGCCATGTTCATTAGCATCGAACCCTAAACACTTATATCCTTTTTTATCCACCATAGTGTATCTGGTAGTGTACATATCTTGCAAAGATTCTAAAGGAGGTGATTCATTATGGTGGTCATGAGAAAATGGTGTGTATGGTGGAATGATAGGTTTAGAAGAAGTTTCTTTATTCTTCCCTTTAATATCATCATGGATCAGATAAGAAGGGGAAGGTAAATGAAAGAATTCTTGTACATCTACATCATGAACCATGGCTTGAGCCCCATCATAAGTGTGGGAAGAACTAGGAATAGAAGATGGAGAAATAGGAGTAGGAATATTATGAATTGGATTAGGAAGGATAGGATGAGGATTAGGAGGATTAGGAACTAGATTAGGAATGATAGGATTAGTATTATGAAGATTAGTAAATGGGGTATCATGTACCCAATTCCTCACATAATCCAAAAGAGGAATAAGTCCACTACACCAATCTTTAATGAAAGTTTTGAAAGTTGGAAGCCTAGTATTAGTTAATCTCATAATAGAATGAGAAAGTAAAACATTAATAGTAAAAAACATGATGAAATGGATGATACTTTAATAAAAATCATAAGTACTAATAAAGAGATGCTAAAAGAAGAATAATGAGGAAAATAACCATACCACAAAGCATCTTAAAGATTCTAATAGTGAATGAAATGAAAGAAATGTTTTTATATTTTTATGAGTATGTAGATTTTTATTTTAAAATTTGAGATCATAAAAGAAAACTAATTTAGTATGAATGCAAAAGATAGTCTCTAAGGAAAAGAGGCAAAGCATCTAACACCAAAAAGAAAGAGTTGTCTATCGCGGGTTCACCAAAATGTAAGATAAGAAAAATATAATATAGGGAATTGTAAGGTGTATATAATATGTAATGTGTTGTGAGATATGTGGGGAAGATAAGATGTTCCTTTCAACCTCAAATACACAAAGGGAGGATCCAAATTCATTAAACCCAAAAGAAGGATCAATGCATAAATGAATCTATCAATTAGAAATGAGAATAAAGAGGAAGACCTTAGATCCCATTTTATAGAAAAGAATGTGTGATAGATTTAGGAAGATTAAAAACTTTAATTGAAATGAATAGAAGAAAAGTAATAACCTCAAAATGCTACAGATCTGAAGAATGTTGTTTTTGGGTGCCTATACCAAGTTTTTAGAAAATCTACAACCAGATCTAGAACAGAAATGCAGAGGCAAAAAAAAACCCAAAAATGTTTTTTCCAATTTGGATCAATTCCAATTTAGACCAAAAACTCAACGTCACCTTTGACCCAGAATTTTTGTTTCTGACCCAGAAGTTCTGAATCTGACCCTAAAAAAATGTTGATTCTAACCCAGAAATGAATGTCAATTTTGACCTAGAAATTCCAATTCTGACCTTCTCCTTGTGTTCCCCTATTCTCATCATTTCCAATAGTGGGACCTGAACAATCATTTGTGATAAGAATTTCCCCATATAAACAAGGGTGTACTTAATGTCAGAGATGTCTTTCTTCATAGTAACAACATTTTCAGCTTCCACTTGAGTAACCGAGTTTTGATAAATTCCTTTATTATCCTTTTTAAAAGGATAAAAAAATTTCTCTGGCATCTTTGTTTTTATTTTATTCACAACATTTGGACTATTTGATTTATGCTCTTTCTAACCTTTATTTTCTTTACACCCTCAACAAATTTTTCTTTTTCTTGTGTCTACTTAGGGGTTTTTTAGTTTCATTAATAAAAATATGATCCGGTCTATCAGCTGCATTACCAACTATCCTATTTCTCAAATTATAGCTACTCCTTTCTTGAGTAACCATATCCGCAGTGATTTTTGCAATCTCTGCATCTTAAGGTCTTCTTACTAAAAAAGGTTCTTTACCCCTTGTAGCATTACATGTTATGTCATCAATTCCTTCATTTTCTTAATCAGATGCAACCAAATCTTTTCTCTTAGCCTCATCATCAAATTCTTCTTCACCCCTTAAGTCTAAACAGGTCATTGCACAACCATTGTTATCATAGTATTCATCTTCTTCTTCCTTCACTTGTTGTGCTTCATTTTCAAATATACTTAATGAAACAAAAAAATAGTCAGGATTGTGTGGAGAGTGACAAAAGTCACACCAATAATCCTCATTACACATGTTAACATAATTTATTTGTAAAGGATCAGGGGTCCTATTATCAGGCATTCCATTCCTTTGTGGGAGAGTAGGTTTCACATCCTTCCATTGGGTATTATAAGGAAAATTTTGCATCTTTTTTTGACAATTATAACTATTATAGGATGGCCTATTATTATTTGGATCCCTATAATATTTATTTTTTAATTCCTTTTTATTGATCCTAATAAGCCTCTCATCATCGCTTTTGCCCTTTTTCCTGGATACTCTTCCATTTATTTCTATTTTAACAGTGGTCTTATATGCTTCACTAATGCTTCTAGGATTCTTATCTCTAAGATGATATCCCATTGTAGAATTAAAAAAACTTACATAAGTGGCAAGACATACCTCCTTCTCAAGCCTCATTTTTTGAAACAACCTATGCATAGCCTTTTTGAATCTTGTATTGAATTCAAAAACTCCCTCATTTGAAATTTTCTTGATATTGTTAAATTCATTCAACAAGAATCCCTTATTGGTGTTATCACCATATTTAATCTTAAAGTGATATTTTAGTTCATCCATAGATCATATTGAATCATGAGGTAATTCATTCAACCAATCCCTAGCATCCTCAAATAGAGATAGAAAAAAAGCTTCATAACTACATCTTCATGTATAATATCATAATCATCCATGGTATGTGTAAATTTATTTAGAGGTAATTCACATGTGGTTACATTATTTCTAGTAAATTTAGGGATTTTATCCCTAATTTCATTTAGAAGTGCATTAGGATAACCAGGGATACCAATAAAATAAAATTTATTGTACCTCTCTACATGGACTAGTCTTGTTTGGAATCTATCATTATTTTGGAAAGTAGATGGTTTGGCATTTGATGTTGAGGTATTTTCAGCACCAGCATGAGAAGGCCCAGAAGAATGCATGAAAAAATCAATCTTCTTATTCATCTCTAAACTAGGAACATGCACTTCTTCTTTGTCAAGCATTTTGGTGATGGTTTCCTTCTTCATTTTTGATTTCTCAAGATCAATGTCCAATTTAGACATTTGATCTAATGGAACTTTGTGACTCTTGGGTTCATTTATTTCAATTCCTCTCAACTTCCTCTTTCCCTTATCTTTGGAGCTTCAAGCATCAATATATTGGTGAGTGACAAGTTCTTCTACATCCTTCTTAGGTTCTTTATTATGACTTGTTTCCTGATGGTTTAGCAATTTCCTTCTTAATTTGTGAGCTCTGATTTTCTCTTTTTTTTTCTTCTTATTTTTCTCCTCTTTTTCTTTTATGATGACCCACTAATCTTGGAGGTATCTATTATATTCATCTTCATCTTTAGAGGAATATTCAAAATCTAAAGAAGTATTGTCAGATTCCTCTTCTTCTCCCTCACTAAGAGAACCATAATCTCCATAGGCATACAATCCCAAGTCTGGAGCCTCTTCATATTTTGATGTATTTCATTCATGGTTGTATTGGATTGAATCTTCTTTCCTAGTGTCATTGTCTTTTCTTCTTGGAGATGGATTATCTTTGGTCTTCTTTTCTCTCTTAGGCTGACCAACCCTAGAAGTAGTTGAAATTTCACCTTCCAAAATATCTTCAGGATGACCTTTCACCCAAGATTTGCTATTTTTATGACTCATTTTGGAAAAGTATGGATAAAATAATAAATATTCCTCAGCACTTCTATAGATATTTCTTTGATTCACCACACAAAACAAGTTGGGAAAATACAACACTAACCAAGATGAATACTTCAATAAGAAAAACTCTTAATACAAAAAGGAGTAACTCTATTCTTCCCATGATCAACTTACTGGTTATTTATGACAATATACTGCACTAATCCCCAATAGATTTTCCATTTTGTTGGTTTTTACAACTGTTATGCTTTGAAAGCAACCAATATACCTTGAGACCGATGTTAGGAGTGGTTAGCTCCAAGTATGAAAGCTTTGCAAGGTAACTTGACCAACTATAGGGACAAGATTTCCCTCTGCATTTCTAGCTCTGCAAAACCAAGGTGGGTATACCTAATCTAGATGGATATTCAACTTTCACAACTCTTTACAACTCTTGATTTTAACAACAGATAAATGGTAAGAAAGTATGAAAAGATAACCACTCATTCATTGTGTTAGGGATTTTTTTAAAAAAATTCCCCACTTTAGGTCTTGTGTTTGTTATCTCTGCAAAAGGATTTTGTTTTCTTAAAACCTAGGTGTTCCATTTTAAGTTTTGGAGTGCATAGGTTTTAAAATCCTAAGGTCTTGGGAAATTGTTATATTCTTGCGTTATGTTTCCCACTCACTTAAAGTTTTTGACCCATGTGTCATTTTACCACTAAGCGAGGCTGTGTTTTTTCCGAAGTCCTAAAAATTTTAATTCTTCCTAGGTCTTGATGCCCCGCAAGTCTTTTATTCTAATGAGCATATCTCATGCAACTTTGTTTTAATCCAATGGACAACGTGATTCCTTAGTCAAAAGATGCAGCCAATCTATTTATCAAGGCATTGCGCCTGAAAGCCACATGCCAATGGTGGGTCTGACAGTGGTTAAAAGGTTATGATAACAAGTGAGAAGTTTCAAAAAGATCTAAAGGAAAATGTGTTGTCTTCATCTCAAGATGTAGTTAATCTACTCTTCAGAGTATTGTGCTTGTTTGTCATTTTTCCAGTGGGTCTAGTTTAAAGTTAGTGATGTTGACATAAAAGGAAATCACTTTGGATCTGATTGTGTGGTTGTTGTAATACCTCAAGCTAAAGATAATCATGATCTACCCTTTAAGGCATTGTGCCTGAATGACACTTGTCATATGGCGGGCCCTACTCAATGATCAAGAATCTAGTAAAGATAGTTTGACTTAAAATCAATCCAACAGTTGGCATGATTCCTTAATCACAAGATGCGGCTAATGTATTCATTAAGGCATTGTGTCTATCCACCACGTGTCCTAAGTGGGTCCATTCCCATAATTTAAATGAAATTAAATAGCATGCATCATAGTTTTCATCTAGCGGTGACTGTAAAGCCTTAAATAAAAGCTGGCCAAGATCTATCAATCAAGGCACTGCGCTAGCATGACACATGGATGAGCACTGGGACCTAGCTAAAGTAAAGCAATGTAAAGCATTGTGAGTTCCAAGAAGATCCAACCATGATCGTAAAGACTCAAAAGTAAAATGATCGATATCTATCAATCAAGGCATTGTACATGATGAACACGTGTCCAAACTACTGATATTTTTTGTTAACCGTTGCTAGCTGCAAGATTTGAAGGGAAATTGATGCAGCAGTGGCAATGCGGAAGCCTTCAACAATGAGCCAATGGTGGAGTTTGAATCCTTCAACACCCCAAGGTGAGGGGTAGGTGCTAGATACCTATCACAGGTATGGTAAAAGGACTTGGAGAAGGTTATCTCAACCCTACAAGACAATACAACCTAATCACTAGGCTTGTCAAAGTCCCAAGCACCAAGAAACAAGAATTCACTAAGAGGTCTCCTTAGGAAGATAAGTACTTCAAACCCCGAAAAATGGATACAAAGACTAGGGGTGGCCTACAATCACTGTCATGGCCTATTTAGGTCCTAACTCTGAAGTTCTAATGGTTCTTTCACTCACAAGCAACCCACAACACTTAGGTGCTTCACAAACTAGACTTTGGCTTGTAGCCTT
>MU226843.1:1465963-1478824 GCA_018584345.1 Thuja plicata | reverse complement strand
TATATATAAGTGTTACAAAAACAATTTTGAAAAATAAAAAACTAAGTCAGTTGTAACCGAGTCACAAAGTTGTTGTCAAAACCTGATAAAGTACCCAAGCATATGGTAAGGGGGAGTTTTGACTTAGAAGTTTGAGCAGTTTTTGAACATGATAAGTGTTTTTTGGTCACTAATGCTAAAGGGGGAAATTGATGACCTTATGGAAAGACATGTGAATTAGTGCCAACACACTTAGTCATCACAGAGTTGACCGAGTGAGTAGTGCAACCTGAGAAGTTATAGTGTAACCCAAGCAATGGTAGTGTCGATCGAATAGATTTTGGTGATAATTATTACCCAAGTGATCAATATGACCTTTGTACATAGTGTATCCTGAGTGCCTTAGTTTACTATGTTGCCCGAGTGACAGAATAATGCCCGAGTTCCAGTATATTGCCCGAGTGGATTACTGGACCTGAGTAATAGTTTTGGGCTGACTTATCTTATATTGTTTGATATTAATTTATCTTATAGAAGTTGAATTACAAAAGTATTTGATTTGCATAAGGTATAAATATATGGTATTTTTTTTATCCAAATGTGTGTGTAAGAAGTGTATATGTGGATATGAAGTGGCAGATTGATTAAGAGGCTACATTAGTATAAGGAACAACATAGACTAATCCATCGCATTCAGGTGATTAGTATTATATCATTAGATCTTACTCAGAAAATCAGAGTGTCATAGCATATCATCTACTGGTTCATCCTAATAGGTGCATCAACAAAATCCTTCAACAAGGTGGACTTAATAGTCCTTTAAAAATCTCCTAACAGAGTTGCATACTTAATTATATTGTACAAAATCCTTTCACAAGGTGGACCTAATAGTGCTTATTGATCCTAATAGGGTAGGCCATCAGAAGTGGTCAATTACAAGCTTTAACAGGCTAAATTTATACAACAGTAATAAATCTTTTGGGTACCATCCCCACCCCAGTTTTACTTTTTATTTGGAAGGTTTCTAGGTAACCAAATATTGTGTCAAGTGTTGTGGATGTTTTATTTATTTTCATTTCATGCATGAAATCAGATTAAATAATCTAATAAAGGATTAAAGAGATTAAGTTTTATTGGTTCCTAATTCACCCCCCCTCTCAGTCACCTAGCCTCAATATATTTCCAATAGAGTTAGTGTATATTTTCCTAGCTAAGTGTTGGGTGGTGACTTGAAGAAATATCTACATCAGTATTGAGTTATAAATCATTTCACACACAATATCTAAATATGAGATATGGGTGTACTAGATTTAGGATGAAGAATAATCCTGAGGATAATTTGGAAGGTGAGATCCCATGAACTTCTAGAGTTGGCTAGCTAATGAATGAAAGTGTTGATAGGACTACTCCTTGAACTTGGAATAAAAATAGGAACACCAAGGTAGAGGATCCCATAACACCCAATCATGAGGGAGATACACTAGAAGTTCATATAGGTGCATATTTGGGTCTGGGTGTGTATGGTGACTATTATTCTCAAAGTTAGAGAGATAAAAAATGGACCAAGATATGTCAGGAAGGTGGTCGATAGTGAGCCGCATGGACATGAATGAATGTCTATGAGTAAGAGTAGAGACGATGAACATAGAAATTCCCCTAGTAATCTGAGATCTCCCTCATCACATAGGCCTTAGGCCCACACTCCCAGAAGAGAATTATCCATCATGGAAGAAACCTCTGAATCTGAAACAACTCTCCTAGATTCTGAGGAAATGTTTGAAGAAGTTGGTGAACTGGAAAGGAGAATCTAAGCATAGATTTCCATAAGAAAAAGACAAGAAAAAGAGAAAGAGGATATGATCAGACATACTCAGATCAAATCTAAACATTTGAAAAGGTATTTACAATATTTAGAGGCAATCAATTCTATTATTGCACCTAAAAAGATTGAATATGAACCAGTTGTCCAACAATTGTATGATACACAAAAGACTAAGGACAAGGGTAAGTAGAAAGTGGGTAGGAGTTGAAATAAATGAGGCTATGAGTAAAGGAGTTCTAGTTGATCCAATGACCAAATTGGATAATTATTTGGAAAGAGCTAATATGGAGAGGGATATTAGAGCCAAGGAGCTAGAGAAAGAAGAACTAGAAGCTTCAACTTTGGAGATGAAAAGGAAAACTAATTTTGTCAAATAAACCTCTGGTCCTTCTCCTATTGTTAATAAAAATGTTGAGGTGCCACCACTCATTGGAGTGGGGAATGCTACAACATCAAATGTTGTATCATCTGTATAACTTATGGAAAGACATATTGTCAATTAGTGTCAAAACACTTAGTCATTCAGTGTTGCCTGAGTATTGAGTGTTGCCCAAGTATATAGTGTCTCCCAAGTGTTCAGTATCACCCGAGTGATCAGCATCACCTGAGTATTTAGTATCATCTGAGTAGACTTTTGGACCTGAATGACAGTCTGAAGCTGACTTTTTATATATTGTTAAATATAATTTTGTTTATTGCAAGCCGACTTATAGTGTTATTTTTTGGATAAAGATATATATGTAAGATATTTTTTATCTAATATGCACAATATATGAATATGATTATGTGAAGAGTATGTATGCATAAGGCATGTGAATGTTAGTTTGATTTAAGAGCAAAAGTATTAAGCACAGAAGAGTCTTATCTATCACATTCAAGTGATCAGTTATATTCAAATGATCTTATTCATAAATCTTAGTTGTACAAAGAATATTATCAACTAGTTCATTCCCACAAGTGGATTAGAAAAATCCTTTAGCAAGGTGGACCTAACAGTCCTTTCTTTAAATCTCTTAACCGAGTTGAATTACTTATTGTATTGTACAAAATCCTTTAACAAGGTGGACCTAACAGTCCTTTCTATGCTCCTAATAGGGAAGACCATTACAAGTGGTCATTATAAGCTCTAATAGGATAAATTTATACTACAGTACTAAATCTTGTGGGTATCATCCCCACCCCATTTTTACTTTCTTTTGAAAGGTTTGTGGGTAACCAAATATTGTGTTATGTGTTCTATTTGATTCTTTACTTTCAAGTTATATGCATGAAACAAAATAGGTTAATCTAATTATGGATTAAAAGGATCAAGTTTTATTGGTTCTTGATTTAGACCCCCCGATCTTAGTCACTGGGTATCAGAGCAGTGGTTCTCTTATTAGAAGTTTAACAACTTGAGAAAAGACCAGAGGATATGGAAACATACAGACTCGAGAAAGCCATTGAGAATGAAAAGATAGATATTAAAGTGGCCATGGATCATATCATAATACTTAAAGAGAAAATCTCTTTCCCTACAAAGAAGAAAATAATTAGCAGTGCAGATGAATGAAAATAACTATATAGAAGAAAGAATTGAAGAATTTTGTAAAGACAGAAGCTCAGAAGAAGCTGATGAAGCCATTGAAGACTTGCTTGAAAATAATCTCAATTTACATGGAGAAGTCAAAAAATTGAAAAGAGAACATGAAGTTCACTCAATTAGAAGGTGTGAAGTCATGGAACTAAAGAACAAAGCAGAAGATGACAGAAATATAGCACAAGAAGATAAAATACTGCTGAGTACAAGATTAGGAGAAAAAGAAAATGAAATCCAACACTTATCACTTCAAAAAGTTGATTTGGTAATTCAACTCAACAATGAAAAACAAGAAGTTGTCAATCTAAGGACATAAAATGAAAGACTCTAGAATGATCTCAATACTCTAAAAAAACAAATGAAAGTATGAAGAATGCACAAACTAGCATGGATCAAGAAACATAACTCAGACATCATGGAAAAAATGGATTAGGTTATAATAAACAAGGTGACTCCTCATAGCAAGGATCTCAAAGAAATAATAAACCTACATGAAATCATTGTGGTAAGACAATGATGACATTAATTTTCCATTAGTATGCAAACAACAATTTTGGTAAGCATACACCAAAAGACATGACAAGAGAAAACTGAAGATTAGATAGAAAGAGATCACCAAAGATGACTAAGTGCAAAGAGAATAGATGAAAAAAATTACTTTGTAAACCAAAAATACAAATAAAGAAAGATAAAGAGGAACCCGATAGAGGAATCTGACGTGCAGGATACAGTGCACACCAATAGACAGTTAAAGTGCAACCGAAGGATAGTCAAGCATAACTGACAGTCAGGAATTGAAAGTTAGTTGCAACCCACAAAAAGTGAATTTGACTTCCACATCAGATAAAGAAATCTTATTCTATTTATAGGATCTTGATTTGTTTTTAAATTCATTTCTTTAGAGACAAGTTGTAAACCTGATCTTAGAGTTAACATTGTTTTTCTTGAAACTTGATGATGTCAATCCATCTTATAAATAGATGATGCAATCATTCATTATAAAGGATGTGAAGAGAGAGGAGATGATGAATGAAGCCAATGAGAAAATCTAAGGATTATATTGAGAGTTTCAAGAACAAGAACAACAAAAGGTGAATTTGGTTATCAGAACCAAGAACAAAGGCTACCAAGAATTAGAGGTATCATTCAATCACAATTAGGTGATAATATTTTTCATGTAAACTAAATTGGATCTGTATTAGAAGTAGGAGATTGCATTTACCAGGTCAATTTGTAATTTGATATCATTCTAACAAGTGAATAAAAGTGTAAAAATCCTTTCAAGGAAGGTGGATTTAACAGTCCAACTACAAATCTCTTAACCGAGTGCATGCTCAATAGTGTTTCTAAAGCTCCTAATAGAGTAGACTTTAACAGGTCTCCACTGATACTCTTAACAAGGTCGATCATTAGAAGTGATCAAATTTTAAGCCTTAATTGACCCCTTCCAATCTACAGATAGTGAAGATTTTGTCGGTACCATCCCCACCATAGTTTTTACTTCCTAAGAAGAGTTTTCTACGATATCATATCTTGTGTTATGTGTCAATTACTTTCATGAATGTTTATATGAATGTTCTCATGTATTTTAATGTTATGAATTGATATAACTCACATCAAGATAGTATAGATCAGATTGAATGGATATAAAATTGATTAAAAAGGTTAATTGATTAAACGATACAAAAAAATTTAGACGTGTTGATACACCCCTCCCCTCAGAGCACATACTTCCCATTAATCCCAACAGATAGGGATTACATCAAATAAATGTTGGAGCAATGGAAAGTCAAAATTTAATGGTAAATGCTATAGTTGCAACAAACATGGACATAGAGAAAGTGAATGCAAATAGAAACCTAAGTTTGAAGGGAAATGCTACAAGTACAACAAACAAGGTCATAAATCTTCCAAGTGCAGAACTAAGAATTGGAGTCCTAATGAACAATTAGCCAAGGCAATTTTTGCTTGGGATTACAACAATTGGTACAAATGTTGTCACTGTGGTGAATATGGACACATTGGTGAAAATTTTATGAAGACTCACTTCAGAAAAAGAGATCCTAGTAAGAGATGTTATGTGTGTAAGAAACTCAGTCATCTAGGTAAGAACTGTATGAATAGAGAAAAAATTGATACTAGTTTTGAGAATGGTAAAGCCAATGTCTCTGAAATTAGAACTAAGATGAGCCAGAAATGGGTAAGGAAATCCTTAGATAATTTAGATCAAATCAATGAAGCATCTAATGACATCCTAAACAATGATATGGATGGATCTATCATTACAGAATAGGAAAGTAAGGAGATGATTGGAACTGTGCAATACAAGCCATCCTACATCAGTTCCAGATAAGAAATACAGTCCATATCCACATATTGATGCATGAGAAATTATTTTAGTTCAACCTGAGTCTGAATGTTAGTTACACCTGAGTCACTCTAGCTCACTTGAGCTGAGTTGGGCAATATTGATAATTGGAAAGTTAGTTTCACCCAAGCTTCCGAGTGAATCTTGGAGAAACATCCGAGTCACGCCAACCACTATGTATGGATAATTTAATGAAATACTCAAACGGTTGAAAATCTCTTATATATGAAGGATTGTAAAGAGTATTTCTTACAAAGCTTTTATTTTACAAGTCAATTTAGAACCCTTAGAAAATTAGTGCAAATTCATTATTGAAAGTGGATTTTGATCATTTTGTCTGAGCAATATGGAATTCACTTCCACCAACAAGGTCAAGAAAGTTTCTGAGATGCTAGTAAGGAATGCAATTTGTGATCCTTCGGTGTTCAAGCTTCATCTGGAAATTACAAAGGAAATAGACCCGATGGGATCTCATTCCCTAATTACTCCAAGAGTTTTATTGGTTAACAAAATTCATAGCTTCTATCATAGCAACAAAAAAGATCTTGCAACCAGTGAGATGAATCAAACATATGAGAAATTATGTACCTGACGAGAATCTGAAGCCCGAGCATAAGCACCTCAAAACCAAGGGTTTGTCACATATCATGCATATGCTAAGGGACTTCTAGAAAAAATGGATGAAATATGTTCTTAGTCATGTTCATGACAGATAACTATGGTTGTATCATCCTATGAAGATCACTAAGTAGATAATTCACCGTGTCACTGGGTTCCCTATGCTAGACAAACCAACAGATACCATAACCCTAAACAGGGGTGAACTATCTAGGTTAACTCTTTCCAAGTGGGACAATAGAGGCATGAGACTCAATAGAGTAACATATATGGAGATAAAATTTGGTATTTGTGTGATAGCCCACAAGATATATAGCTTGAGCAGACCCAACAGTGTTGCATGTGAAGTCGTTGACCTAGCATACAAAGTAGTAAAGAAGAATCTGGTATTTGACCTAGAAGAATTGCAACTCATTTAGTTGAGAAAGAATGTGGAGATCATCCGAGTATCCAAAACTAATTCATAAGAAGAGGAAAACAACACCTAAACATAAAAAGTAAAAGGCACTACTCCTGTTGTCACCCTGAGAAGATCAAGGAGAAAACTTATACTAAGTGATGATGGGGATGATGATGAACAAGATACTATGGTCTTCACTAAGCCAACACCCACACTTGATCAGAAGATTAAAGACCTTAAATAAGGAAGAGCCACAAGTTATTTGAAATCACTAAATTAGGCTTCTAGGATAGAAGAAGAAAAGAAGAAAATAGAGCAAGCAGTGGCAAAGAAGATGGCAAAGTGGAAATATGACCCTTTTGAGTTAAAGATTTATATGACTGAAGACTTATTTAAGGTAGTATATATTCCCTGGAAGAATGCAGTACAAATTAAAAGAGATATAAGGGAGGAGACATTGAAGAAGGTCATTCCTATAATGAAAGACAAAGAAGTAAAAGAGGCCTTGAGAAAATATGAGAATAATCACACCCCCAGATTCAGGGCATTCCAAATATTAAACAAGAATATATAAGAAGTAGCTCAATGTGCCACATTAGTGTGGAAATCAATATTTGAGATAGCAAAAGGCAATGTGAAGGAAGAAATACTGAGTACAGACCCTCCAACATAAGGAAATGATGATACTCTACCCGAGGTAAAGACTATTGAAGAGTCCAACGTAGAGCAGATTGCAGTTGAGGTAATGGCATCACTACCCCAATATCCTATACGAAATATTGTAACTCCGAGCAAAGATAAGGTTGTAGAATCTACATTTGAATAGAAAAAGACTAAGCAACAGTGTCATCTTACTACTGAGACATGCAGACCCGAGTTGCAAAAAGGAAAGGTAGACTTTTCTACTATTGATTCATCAGTAAATATTGATCCAATAATTAGTACTGTAAAAGTTAATGACCTAACTAGATTGAATACTGAAGCAAAGGATGAGATAGGTAAAGGTAAGGGAATTGTTCCTTCACCAAGTCCTAAGTCAAAGGCAGTAATTACTGATGAGATAGATCTAGATAAACAAATTGTGATTCCTATTTGGGATCTATCCAACCTATTTATAGAACAAATGGATATTTTGGGAGAACTATGGAAGAAAAGAGACACACAACAAAATCTCAGAAATGAAATACAAAGGAATAAAGTACTTAAAGATGTTAAAGGCATATTTGTAGATGCATTGCATATTGCAGTCAATGAGAGTGACTCAATAATGGACCAACTTGTTGACATTGTCCACAAGTTCAACATAGATATGAATGGTTAGGAGAAGTTACTGGAGAAGATCGAGAATAAATTTGAGAACAAGGTTCTAGAGAACATTGCAAAGAAGATTGCAATTGGCTAGGTGCAGCTTACAAAGATCATCAACACTCTATAAAACACTGTGGAAAATGTGGTAGCACTATTTGTAGAGTTGAGTGACTCCTCTAACTTTACTATGGAAATCAAATAAGTTAGTAAAGATCGATGCAGACATGAATGAAAGTGCAAGGTAGTTAGCACTTGACTTGAGCACCAGTTCTACTCACTTCATGAAAATAAAGTATCTTATTATTTTCAAGATGAATTGTTGAGAGTAGAAGCAAGGATCAGAGAATCTCTTACAACAATCTAGAGCTAACTTCTACCACACATGGATGAAATGCATAAACACATAACACATGCTAAGACAGTCATTCATGAAAACAACTTCTCAGTTGCTGAGCTAATGATAGAGTTGTCTGCAGAACTACAAGTTGAATTGCACATCTTGAATGTGCTACATGAAAATTGGGACAAGACTCTGTCTCAAATTTTGAAGGTACACAATGATTTTCTATCCTACTTTTGGATAACCCGATAGATGTCATTTTTTGGCATTCTTGTCAAAAAAAAGGGGGAATATATCATTGTATAAAAGGGAAATGTCATTATAAATATCATCAAGGAAAGACATGTGCAATGAATAGTGAAGAAGATATATTTTACAATAGCAATTTTGAAAAATACAAAAATAGAGTCACTTGGACCCAAGCAGGAGAGCAAGTGTCAAAACTCAAGAAATCAGTAAGAAGGAGTTTTGACATATCAAATATAGAGTTTAATGATAAGTGTTTTTGTTACTAATGACAAAGGGGGAGATTGTGGACCTTATGACAAGACATATTATCAATTAGTGTCAAAACACTTAGTCATTCAGTGTTGCCCAAGTATCTAGTGTTGCCCGAGTATACAGTGTTACCCGAGTGTTCAACATCATTCGAGTGATCAGCATCACCTGAGTATTCAGTATCACCTAAGTGATAGTTTATCACCCAAGTAGTCTTTTGGACCTGAGTGATAGTTTGAAGCTGACTTTGCATATATTGTTAAATATAATTTTGTTTATTGCAAGCCAACTTATAGAGTTATTTTTTGGATAAATATATATATGTAAGATAGTTTTTTTTATACAATATGCACAATATATGAATATGATTATGTGAAGATTATGTATGCATAAGGCATGCAAAAGGCAGTTTGATTTAACCATACAAGTATTCAATAGAACAAAGTCTTATCTATCACATTCAGGTGATCAATTATATTCAAAGGATCTTATTCATAAATCACATTTGCATAGAGAAGATCATCATTTGGTTCATTCTCACAGGTGGATCAGAAAAATCCTTTAACAAGGTGGACCTAATAGTGCTTTCTATGCAGCTAATAGGGCAGACCATTAGAAGTGGTCATTTTAAGCTCTAATAAGCTAAATTTATATTGTAGTACTAAATCTTGTGGGTATCATCCCCACCCCAATTTTACTTTCTTTTGGAAGGTTTCTGGGTAACCAAATATTGTGTTATGTGTTCTATCTGATTTGTTACTTTCAAGTTATATGCATGCAAACAAATAAGTTAATCTAATTGTGGATTAAAAGGATTAAGTTTTATTGGTTCCTGATTCACCCTTCCCCCCCCCACCCACTCTCAGTCACTGGGCACATCATATAATTCCAACAACCCACTGGAGTGGGGAATGATAAAACATCAAATGTTGTATCATTAACTTCTAAAGGTACTGATTCAACCCATAAGACACATGTCTATGCAGAAAGGTATAGACAATTTATTTTCCACAGTATTCCTGGTTACCCTAATGAAATCCCAAAAGAAATTAGGGATAAAATTCCAAAATTTGTTGGTAACAATGTTATAACATACGAAGAGAATTTGAAGTAATTTATTGATATGATGGATGACTATGAAATTGGACATGGTGATGTGCTGATGACATTATTTGTTCAACCACTAATTGAGGATGCTAGGGATTGGTTTATAGGGCTACATCATGATTGTCTAGGATCCATGGATGAAGTGAAAGAGTGCTTCAGGGATCAATATAGTGACAAGACAAATAAAGGTTTCATGTTGAATGAGCTCAATAACATCAAGAAGAAATCAAATGAAGAGGTGGTTGAATTCAATATCAGATTTTAAAGAGAAATGCATAAATTGTTTCAAGTGAGGAGACTAGATGGTAAGGTATGTATTGCAAATTATTTGAATGCCTTTGATGCAAAGATGGGTTATCTCCTAAGAGACAAAAACCCTAAGAATATTAGAGAAGCATATAAGATAGAAGTAAACATTGAAACAAATAGAAGGGTATCAAGGAAAGTAGGTAGAAGGGAAGACTGGAAGCCAAAAAGGTTTAATAAAAAGGAGTCAGATAAACCTTAACTTGTTAAACCAAAAGAAGATGACAATCTTAAACAGATTTTAACTGCTTTTAAGGATTTAAAGCCTGGCCAAAAAAAGAACAATAGGGCTTCAAATAATGACAATCCGTACTATGGTAATTTTAGTAGACAGTATAGGATGCAAAAATACCCTTACACTACTTAGTGGAAGGATGGGAAACCTATTCCCCCACAGCAGAAAGACAAATCTAATGATAAAATCGCTGACCCATTACACAAGACTACTGTTAATATGTGTAATGATAGCTCCTAGTGCATGGCCATCCAATCCCATCATAATCCTAACTATTATGTCATTTTTGTAAGAATATTTGCAAGTGAAGGTCAATAGGATGATGAACAATAATTATATGATGATAATGGTTGTGCCATGGATTCATCACATCTATAGGATGAAACAATTTCTGATGATCAAACCAAATTTTTTTTTGCATCTGATTCATCCAATATAACATAAATATATTATTAGGAAGACGATTATGATATCCAAGATTGATAAATTGATAACATGAGGTGCAATGCAGAGAAGGATAGTGAAACCCCTATTTATAGGAGAACCTCTGACAAGGAGATTGCCTAGATTATAGAGAACACAGTTACTCAATTAAAGGGTAACCATAATTTAAGAAACAGAACAGTTGGGAATGTAGATGGAAAATTGGCTATCATTTTTGTTAAAAAAACTAAAACTGATACACAACAGTCACAAGAAAAAGAAAAATAGGCTGAGGGTGCCAAGAAAGTATTGGTCAAAAAATAAAATAAGCCCACTGGTCTGAATATTTTGTACAAAGAAAAATTAACTCCAGCAAATCTTGTTCCCCATCCTCAAAATCAAAATAAACAACAAAAGAGGGATGAGCCCAAGATAGCCTCTCAGGTTGAGGATAAGGACTGTGTGAATGAAAAGTAAGATATATTTGATGTAAAGTATACCCCTGTTGATATCGGGAAACTCCTGTCTCAAATTACTGTTAAAGTTCCTTTATTGGAAATGATGAGAATAGGTGAACATAAGGAGAAGGATTTGACATGGGTAAAAGGTGTTGTTTCTACAAAGATTATGGGACCAGAGGAAAATAAGAAGATGATAGAATCACAGGATAAATATGCAAGTAAGACAAAGGAATCTAATGAACTTGTTTCAAAGATTCTCCAAATTTTCCTAAACACAAATAAATTTAGTACTCCCTTGGGGACTGTAGCTCTTTTTTTCCTAACTTTAATTATAAATGGAAAGATGTTCAAGAATTGTATGATTGATTTTGTCATGCCCAAAAGTTCGGGTCAAAACACAACCAACAATTTTTATTTTTTTTTTGAAAAGTTCCACGTTGAAGTTGCGGGAAAGAGGGTTCAATGACGTGGTCACAAAAGACTCTGGTGATCAACCCCAATAAAGTTGATAACATAAGATGCTAGGTGATGATGATATAATCGAAGAAGGTCGTTGATCATCGATCTAAAAGGCTTAAAGGTTATCAAGGAGAAATTGAATGTTATAGTTTTCGTCAATTCTAATTATAGGTTAACCATATCCCAAAGGGGTACAAATCGAACCAATATGATTCTATAACTGTGTATTCCATCTATGGAAATGATGAATATAAAATTTAATTTGACGTTTACATCAATATTCATTTTCAAATGAATAATTACTAATTCAGTTCATAATTACAACATACCCATTAATCAATGTACTTTTAACCAAATTTAATAATCTCTAAGGTATCATTAGTTTATGATAAATATTATCAAAGTTTATGATTCAATAATGATTATGTTATTAATTGATAAATATGATATATATTAATTAATTATAGTAATTAATAAGTTACACTAATTATAATATATCGATAATTAATATAATCATGCTATAACCTTAGCATATGGTACCGTAAATATTAACTAAATAACTTATTAAAACTTTGTCAAATAAATTCCATTTATAATTATTAAGTATCCTTGATTATAACAATACTATCTACTACAATAAAAGAAACACTTAATTTTTTCAAATTACATATTTAAATAACATCCTAAACTAACTTTATTAAAAATACTAACTAATCTGCACTAATATTAAATAAACTATGTCTAACGATTTCACTTTACTATAATAAACCAATGAGGAACATCCCTAATGTATAGGTGCTCTATAAATTTTTTCACACATACTATGGTCTCAAATCTTGTATTTATATAACACGCTTTAAGTGAGTAATACATCAATAAGGTGGTGCCACTTTATTTAGATAATCATAATTCAATAAATAAATCTATTACAATATTAATCTAATTGCAAGTAATACTC
>MU226843.1:1420061-1462386 GCA_018584345.1 Thuja plicata | reverse complement strand
TATAATTTCTACTGCGACACCAAAGTCATATAAAGTACAGTTCCCTCATATAGATCATAATTCAAATGCAGGATTGCAACATATAGAATACATTCAATATTTCAATTCTATTCAATCTACATAATTCGATTGCATAACTTAATAGTATTCCTAATCCAAAAGATTCTCAATTTTCCTAAGAATGATATTTAAGATAGGTTGATGGTTTGACATTGGTAAGGGGTAACCATAACAGTCAGGTCCTATAAAATTCTTATCACAAGTATGATTAAATTTCCTAATCTAGGAAAACAAAAAGGCAGAATAATCCTGTTAGTCTAGGATCTAACAAATACTTGTTCAGGGTTCTAATATTATCATCAAAACCTTACTATGGTATAACCATATAATACATCATCAAAACATTACTAATCCTCCTTGTAGGAGTTACTAGAGTCATCACATCAACTATTAATTTAATCCAAGATAACTTAAGACTTAACACATAACTAATTTGGGATTTACATCTTGACTTCTTGAATCTAATCCTTTCGACAAAAGTACTCAATGGACCCTTAATAATCTAGTTGGATCTATGATCTGTAGGGTGACATACTACATTCAAGATTCACTTACACAATTAACAACCTAGAGATATCACCTCTGTCATTGCGACACTAAAATAGGTACTGATATGAAGGTACAATAGATAGTTCTATCCCGAGGTACAATTTGTTAGAGATTTACCAATCATCCAGATACTACAACACCCCTTAATCCTTCAACATCAAAGTGTCGAGGGAAAGGTGGAAATGGGGTGGGCCTTACAGATTCTAGGGTGTCTTATAATGTCATGCATACTGAGGTTATGAAATCAATGGCATTAAAGGTAGATACACCACATGGGAGATGTCAAGCCATGGGTTCAAGAGAAGTGCTTGTTATTAGAACTATTAAAGCCCTGTCTTACAAGGTGGTTGCTTACCTTGACAAAGTATTAACAATGAGTGTATTAGTAGTGGAAATTCCCCCTCAATATGGGATGTTGTTATCTAGAAAATGGAGTTCTTTAATAGGGTAAGTATTCAAGGTGATCCATCGTTTTCTATGTTTAACATTGCTGGTTAAAACATTAAAGTGTCCAGAGAGACTAGAACTCATCATATGATTGAGGAGGAAGAAAATGAAAACATGAATTTTTCTTAGAAATTGAGATGGGATCTTTTCAAGTACAAGAAAAGAAATTTGAAGGAAATTCCAAAACTACATTCTTATCTAAGGATCAAACTAATTTATCTGAATATAATAAGTTATGGGTTATTTATTTTGATGGTGCTAGTTCTAGGGAGAGAGTTGCTGTTGGAGTGTTGTTATTAGCTCCCATAGGGAAGACATTCAAATTCTCATTTACACTATCATTAACATGTACAAACAATTTTGCAATATATGAAGCTTCGTTAATAGGTATGAGATTGGCTTAAAGACATGGAATCAAATGTCTGAGGGTCATTGGAGACTCTAAATTAGTAGTGTCTCAAATTAAATCCAAATATACTTCAAAGAATCATAGATTGAAACAATAAAGAAATGTTGTTTGGGATGAGCTTGAAAATTTTGATGCATTTGATATTGATTGGTGGAAAGAAGCCAGAAAAAAATGGAAGACTTGCTTGCAAACATAGCTTTGATTCCAGAAGACATTACAATTTCTAGGATCTCAAAAATAGAGGTTAAATCTAGGCCTTCGATACCTGATAATGTGGAGAACTGGCAAGTCTTTGATGATGATGTGGATATCCTGAGATTTCTGCATTATGAGGCAGACTTTGGAGAAAAGGAAATTGATTTCAGTGGATATGTACAAACCTTGGATGGAAAAGATACTATCTTAGGAAGGGAAGTTTTAAATTTGAAGTCAAAAAAAGTTACAAAGGGAATAGTTGTGCTTGAAAAATATTTCGACAATAAGGATAAGCCATATTTTATTAAAATTGTGAATATACCCAAGGAATTAGAAGAAGTGAATGTAGGAACAAATGAGGTTCCTAAAAAAATATTTATTGAAAGGAAAATGTCACCCAAAGTGAAAGAGGACCTGAATAATCTATTGAGGAAATAAAATAAGGTCTTTGCATGGACCTATAATGATCTCAAATGATATAATGAAGAATTATTCGAACATGAGATTCCTCTTAAAGATAATACTAAACCTTTCAGAAAAAATCAAAGGCCTATAAATGCCACATTGAGACTCAAAATGGAAAAAGAACTAATGAAGTTGAAGGATGCAGGGATCATTAAACCAATCACACATTCTTCTTGGGTTTCAAACTTAGCCCTGTTAGTAAAAAGAATGTAGATATTAGGCTATGTGTGGATTTTAGGATTCTAAATGTATCATCCCTCAAAGATAATTATGCTCTCCAAAATATTGAAAACATGCTGCAGAAGGTTACTGGCAGTGTGTTGATGTCTATGATGGATGGATTCTGTAAATATAACTAGATAATGGTTAAAGAGTTAGAATATTTCAAAACTGCATTCACTACACCTTCGGGGACATATGTTTATATCAGAATGCCCTTTGGATAGATAAATGTTGGGGCTTCATTTCAGAGAGCTATGGATGTTGCTTTCTCATATTTTTGGCAGAAATTTTTGGAGGTCTATCAAGATGACCTCACAACATATTCTAAAAAGGAGGAACAACATTGTGAAAATTTAGAGATTTTTTTTGAAAGAGCTCTTGAATTTGGGATTTCTTTGAATCCTAAGAAATGTACTTTTGGGGTGTGTTAGAGTTTTTTCTTGCTAAACCTTCAACTAATGCTTGAATATTTGATTAAATCTAGGACTCCAAATATTTAAAAATAATGACTCAAACAAAAGAAAAAACTAATTGATGAGGATTTATGATAATGTTTGGGGAAACTATTATCACCTCCTTTTTAGGTTCCACAACACCCAAGTAGGTATTACCAATATAAGATTGTTGTATTACAGTATTAATAGATGTGGATACTAATTTGCTATCTTTTTACTGTATTACCTTATAAATTACTCTGCATAAAACTGAAAACAACTTAACATAGAGTTTAACCATGAAATTTTTTGAAATGATAACAAAAAATAGTAGTGTTTTAAGGATATTCATCCTTCTTCCTTTTATAGTTCTCATAACTTAGGAGGGGAAACCTATTTTAATCCTCTCTTAAAGGGATTAGAAGAATGAATTGTATATCTTGATACAATTGCTTAGACTTATATGTTTTGAATGTAAATGTGAAAGATTTATGTATTTTAAATTGCTTGGATGATGATAAACCAGTTGACAGATTCTAGACCAGTGCCTATCCTTGGGCTATAGAGTCAAAGATGCAAATCCACAAAAAAGGTAAATAAATATACTATAGATTGCCTAATAATCAACCTACAACTTGAGTAATATTCCTTACAAATCACCCTATCACTCCAACACTGCTTTATCAAATCCTCAAATACTGTTATACCCTCTGAAACTACTCACAAAACTTAGTTCTTCACTTGAAAGAAACTTGTAAGTAATTAGATAGCTACCTTGTAACCAATATGTTTAAAATGCCTTACAAATAAAACATAAAAGAGCATACACAATAAGCAAAGATAAAACAACAATATAGAAGAGAAGTTAAACTATATTTTATTTATATTCCTTCTTCATACATATAGAGGCTAAAGCTCAGAAAATCAGACAAAATTTTGTAGTCTGGCTTATAATTATATTTCATCACCTTCTTCAAAATGTTACAATAAGATCTATTTATAGGTGCAAACCATTTGGAATCCTTAAGATAAGGATGAAACAACCTTCGGATGGTTTAAGAAACCTAACCCTAAAAACATAGGAAAAGACAAAAGACGAGAAAGATCCAAGTGGTGGGAGGACAAAATTGAAGCATGAAATATGATTTTGTACTTTGTTCTTTTGTGAATGTAGGCACCTTTGTCTGCATGTATTTAGGATAGTATCTGATAGTTGTAACAAGATCTAGTGACGGCCAATATAGGCTAACTTGCACTATTATTTTCAATATTACTAACCTTCTTATGCTCATATATAAGGTGCCATGTGTCCTTTATTCTTCATCCATAACATCTAAATCAACTGTGACAGGCTTCTTCTTCTTGGGCTTTGTCATAATGTCCCATGCTATCACATCCTCTTCCTTAGGCCACTCAAAATTATGAATATTTTCTAGTTGAGTCTTCTGCCTTTCCCACCTAGAATATGTAATACTTTTAATATCTGCAGTGAATTTATTGTAGTATATTTATTCCTTTATTGCATCATCCAAAAGTTGGTTGAACCTCTCCATATCTAATTCTCCCTGATCAAATACATACATGTCTTTATTAGGGATTACACTATCAAACTCTAATATCCATAACCCTAATGGTTTAATCTGGTCATCCTCCACCCTAATTGGAGGTACAAACCTACTAAAACTTACTCCAAACATCTTTAACTTTGCATCAATTTGATTGGCCTTTCCTTTGAAAAAGAATAAAGTAGCTCCAATCTATTCTATTTCTGTATTGACCAAGGTCACAATTTGTGGTAATCTAACCCTAATGACTATATTGATGCTAATCTCTCAAAAAGTGAAGCTCTTCCAAACCAAGTTGCAAAATAAGGATTCAAAATTGTCAAAAAGTTAGCCACTTCTTCTTGTAAGCCTAGCAACCTTCCATAAGCCCCATACACTACATCAATCTTTCATTTGATAATGTCTACCCTATGCTACAAAATTGAAGCTAATGCTTCCAAAATCACACTGTTATGCTTTGTAACTCCTTTCTCTATTTCAACAAATACATGTTGGAGATTTACTTCTGACAGCTAGTTGATTGTATGTTTGTCATTGATGACAACATATAATAAACAATAGTGTTCTCTATGTACTTATCAGAATGATGCTATTAAGCATTGCATAGTTGTATTCATGTTGTAGACATGTTGTTTATATTTTGTTCATACATGCAGACTTAGATATGAAGTTTTAGTTGTGTTGTGTAATTATGTTAATGGTAGTTACAGTTTCTGGAGTTTATCTGTACAGAGATGACATATTGCATTAGTTCTTGAGTTGTGCCTATCTTTGAGATATGCATGTGTATATTCAAGTTTAATTATGAGTTGGAGATATTTATCTAAAGGCGACAAACATATTTCAACAAGATTGCAATGTTAGAGTTAATTTGGTGAGGCCGACTTTGTGAAGCATCGCGTCTATTCAGTTTATATTGCATGGTTGTAATTATTCTTGTGTGGTTAATTAAGTTGAAAAGGATGTTATCAAGAGTTTCCCAATAGGCCCCATGATCTCATAGTTTTAGGAAGATACTTATAGTATTTCATTTGTGGAACGCTAGGTTTGAGTGATAAGATAAGAAACACAAAAAGTACAAATCAGAATATTAGTTGTGTTTCATTCATCAAGGATCTATGTAAAGAAGAAGTGAAAGATTACAATACATTGGAACTGATCAAGATAGCAGGTCTACTCTGTAGTTCATCATCATATATAGTGCATATCTGCTCTATAGAAGGTTGTAGACTTCAGCATTGAAGCAGTGAGCTTTTGGACAGTGAGTTGTCACCCTTAACAAGGTTATTTGTAAAAGACTCCTAACAGGGTCAGACAATTAACCAAGTCACTATACTTATTGCATTGTAAAGAAAAAATCCTAACAGGGTTGCAATATCTTCTAACAGGGATTATTATAAACAAGTATAGTTTATTATGGGTACTAATTCCCACTGGGGTTTTTACCATTTGGTTTCCCCGTAACTAGATTGTGGTGTATTCTATTGTGTTACATAAATGTACATTTACTTTATTGTATTCTGGAGTTAATAAAAGAAAAGAATTAAATTATCTGATAATTGATTCACCCCCCCTCCTAGTTATCGTGTGGGACTATTCTAACAATTGGTATCAGAGCCAAGTGCCTTGAATAAAAATCCTAACAGCTTAAGGTAGATCAGATGGCATACTTTAGAAAAGAGAGTCCTAAGTTTGATGCAGATAATTATTTGGATTGGAAGAACAAAATGATAACACATCTACAGTGTGTTGGTTTTGACAACTTTGAGATAGCCACACAAGAAGTTGTCATTCCCTCTCTAAAATACCTCTCAAGAGATGATGCTAGTAGTAAAAAAAGGATGCATTCACAGCTAATGCAGTTGCCAAAGAAGCACTTACAAGTGCACTATCTCATAGTGAATTCTCCAAGATCAAGAAAGTAGACAAGGCATACACAATATGGAAGTATTTAGAAGACATGTTTGAAGGAGATATCCAAGAAAATAATGCATGCAGGAAGACATGGAAAAATAAATACAACAATCTTGAGAGGTTACCTGAAGAGAACATCAGAGCCTACAATCAGAGGATAAATGAAGCAGTTTCTAGAATCAGAAAGAATGGTGCAGAAATATCAGAAGAAGACATAATGGATAAGCTGATGACTACTTTAACAGTAGACTATGAGAGAAAGATCAATATTCTAGATGAAACTATGCAATTTTCATAAGACTTCTAGAGAGAGACTTTGATCAATAAAATCTCTGCATTTGAGATATCAAGATTGAAGACTGAACCCAAAAGTGAAACATCCTTCAAAGCCTCAGTTCATGGTAAGAAAACTTTACATATCTCTAACAATAATGAGAAAGAAGAAGTTGATGAAGAACTAGAAGAAATCATGTCTATGATTGCTAAGAAGGAAAGGAAAGGAAAAGGCAAGTATGAAGGACAGTTTCCATTCAAATGTTTTTCATACAACAAGATTGGCCACTTTGCATCCAAGTGTCCTACAAGAGTAAAGAAATTTAGATCTGATTATAAAACCAAATATAGAAAGCAATTATATCATGTTGAAGAAGGTGTAACTAATGAAGACTCAAGAGAAGATGAAATTGGATTCATTGCCCTTAAAGACATGGAAAAAATGCTTGAGGAAATGGACATTGAAGATGAAAAGGAAGCACAAGAGTTAGCCCTAATTTCCAAAGCAGACATAAGAACTGATTGGATCATTGACACCAGATGCTCTCACCACATGATAGGTGAAAAAGATAGATTTGTTCATCTAGAAAATTACAAAGGTGGTATGGTTAGATTTGAAGATAACACTCCCAAACCTATCAGAGGCAGAGGATCTATCACCCTGGATGGAAAGAATAAGATAGTTGATGTTCTGCAATCTTGATGGATTACATCACAATTTACTAAGTGTTGGACAGCTACTTGACAAAGGTTATCATTTGGAATTCAAAGACAACAAATTCATCATTAGAAATAAAGAAGGAGACATAATTGCATCAGGCTCAAAAAGAAAAGGTAATGTTTTTCAGCTCAAATTAGATGTAAGTTACTTTGTTGCAAAAGTAGATGACAGGTTGTTATGGCACAAGAGACTTTGTCATATAAATTTTGATAATATAGTAAAGATAAGCAATGTCAAGGCAGTTAGAGACCTTCCAAGTATTGCAGGACCAGTTGACACAATGTGCAGGGAATGTGTTATGGGAAAGCATGTAAGGAGCTCTTTTAGAAGCAAGCAGAACTCAGCTAAAAACAAGTTAGACCTAGTGCATACAAATTTATGTGGTCCTACTCAATCAAGATCATACTATAGAGAAAGGTATTTCATTTTGTTTGTTGATGATTTTTCAAGGATGATGTGGGTTTCATTCTTAAAGGAGAAGTCTAAAGCCTTTGAGAAGTTCAAAATATTCAAAGCCAAAGTTGAGAATGAATATGGATCAAAACTAAAATGTCTAAGATCAGATAGAGGAGGAGAATTCACCTCTAACTAGTTTTATAGCTATTTTGAAGAACATTGAATCAAAAGATAGTTGAGTGCACCCAGAACCCCTCAGAAGAATGGGATAGCAGAAAGAAGGAACATGATCATACTTGATACAACGCGCACTATGATGATTGAAGGAAAAGTTGTGCACACCTATTGGAGAGATGCAGTCAATATAGCAGTCTATACTATCAATAGAACACAACTAAGAATAGGCATAGATAAGACACCTTATGAGCTTTGGTTTGGTAATGTACCTATAGTAAAATACTTTAGAATCTTTGGGATAAAGTGCTACATCAAGAGAGATGATGGTGTTGGTAAGTTTGATGCTAGAAGCGATGAAGGTATTTTCCTTGGCTATTCTACTAAAACAAAAGAATACAGATGTTTCAATTTAAGATTAAAGAATATAATTGAAAGTAATCATGTAAATATTGATTAGAATTTCATGGTTCAAGAGAGGTACTATGAATATGCACTTATGATTGAGGATGAACCCAAGCCTAATAGTAAAGACACTTTTATTGAAGAAATGTTTGATTGCTTTGATGTATCATTTAATGAACTTGAATCAAGAAAAGAAGTATCACAGATTACAGATGAGGATGCCACACCAAAAGTTTCAAAATTCACATCTAGGTATCATTCAAAAGATGATATCATTAGAGATTAGAGCACCAGTGTTTTGACTAGATCTAAAGAAAAAAGTTTAACAGTGGATGAAGAGGTATGTTTACCTTCACAAATTAAACCTTTAAGTGTTGAAGATGCATGCAAGGATTTTTATTGGCAGAAAGCAATGGAAGAAGAATTAGATCAAATAATAAAAAATGATACATGAGAATTGGTTCCTAGACCTAGTGACAAAAATATGATTGGAACAAAGTGGGTATTCAGGAACAAGATGAATGAAGATGGTACAATGGTCAGAAACAAAGAAAGACTAGTGTGTAAAGGATATGTGCAGAGGGAAGGGATAGACTACACTAACACATTTTCCACTATGAGTAGACTAGAAGCCACTAAGTTATTCTTGGCCTATGCAACATTCAAAAACTTCAAAGTATATCAAATGGATGTCAAATAAGCCTTTTTGAATGGTGACTTGAAGGAAGAAGTATACATAGAACAGCCTGAAGGATTTAATCTATCAGATAAACCAAACATGGTATTCAGATTGAAGAAAGCACTCTATGGACTTAAATAGGCCCCAAGAGCTTGGTATGAGATACTAGATGGTTATCTTACCAAGATTGGATTTAAGAAAGGAGCAATAGATTGTAACCTATTCATAAGAGAGACACTTGATGTATTATTACTTGTTTCCATATTTGTTGATGACATTATCTTTGGAGTTAATGACAAGCTTAGTGCAGAACTTGTAAAAGAAATGCAGAATGAATTTGCAATGAGCATGATTGGTACAATAAAATATTTTTTGGGATTGAATGTAAAGCAGACAGATAAAGGAATAATCATAAATTAGTCTAAATATGTGAAGGAAATATTGAAGACTTTGAAGATGGAAGACCGTAAGCCAGTATGCGCTCCTATGCTAATAGGAAGCAAGCTTTCTAAAGAAGATGATTATGCAGCAGTTGACAAGACATTGTACAAGTCTATGATTGGAAAGCTTACATATCTTACTCAATCTAGACCAAACATATCTAATGTAGTTGGCATTGTTGGTAGATTTGCAGTTGAATCAAAACAAAATCACCTAATGGAAATAAAGAGAATATTTAGATATCTAAAGGGAACTATAGACTATGGTTTATGGTATCCTAAATCAGAGAATGTATAGCTTCATGTGTATACAGATGTAAATTGGGTAGGTTGTATTGATGACAGGAAGAGTACTTCTTGAGGAGCAGTATTTATTGGAGATAGGTTGGTTTCTTGGGTAAGAAAGAAGCATAATTATATCTCTCAATCACCAGCAGAAGCTGAATATGTTGCAACAACATTGAATTGTTCAATAATGTTTTGGATCAAGTAGATGGTTAAAGATTTTGGTATTCAGGTTGATTATCCTAATGTTATTCACTGTGATAACACCAGTACTATCAACATGTCCAAGAACCCTGTGATGCATGCAAAGACAAAACACATTGAGATCAAATACCATTTTCTTAAAGAAAAAGTTGCAGATAATGAAGTAAAATCAGACTATGTGAGCACCAAAGAACAGTTGGAAGATATTTTCACAAATCCTTTATCAAAAGATACTTTTGAGTATCTCAGGGAAAAGTTGGGAGTAATTCCCTATCCTGAGTCTAATTAGATAAAACATCAATAACATCAGTCCATAGTGACTGATGAATGGTTGATTACTCTACTTCTAGAGTAGTACCAGTGCCTAATTGTTTATGGCGCCCTTTTCCATTGATGTCAAAGGGGGAGTATATAGTAAGGGGGAGCATATACTCTGGGGGAGTATAAACATAGACAAAGGAGCTACAATAGTGTAGAGGAATATTTGATGAGGATATTGAGAATATTTTAAAAATAAAGAAGACACCATGTGCTGAAGATGTTTTTAATATCATATGTTGCGATCAATGTCAAAGGGGGAGATTGTTGGAGATTTACTTCTAACAGCTAGTTGATTGTATGTTTGTCATTCATGACAACATATAATATACAATAGTGTTTTGTATGTACTTATCATAATGATTTTATTAAGCTTTGTGTGGTTATATTCATGTTATAGACATGTTTTTTATGTCTTGTTCATACATGTAGACTCAAATATGAAGTTTCAGTTGTGTTTTGTAATTATGTAAATGGTAGTTACAGTTTCATGAGTTTGTCTATATAGAGCTGATGTATTTCATTGGTTCTTGAGTTGCACCTATCTTTAGGATATGTGTGTGTATATTCAAGTTTAAATATGAGTTGAAGATAGTTATCTAAAGGCGCCAAACATGTTTCAATAAGATTGCAATGTTAGAGTTAATTTAGTAAGGCCAACTTTGCGAAGCGTCGCGTCTATTCAATTTATATTGTGCAGTTGTAATTATGCTTGCATGGTTAGTTAAGCTGAAAAGGATGTTATGAAGAGTTTCCCAACAGGTCCCATGATCTCATACTTTGAGTAAGATACTTATATTAGTTCATTTGTGGAATGCTAGGTGTGACTGATAAGATAAGAGACAGAAAAAGTATAGAGTAGAATATCAGTTGTATTTCATTCATCAAGGATCTATGTAAAGAAGAAGTGAAAGATTACAATACATTGGAACTGATCAATATAGAAGGTCTACTCTATAGTTCATCATTAGATATAGTGCATATCTATTCTACAAAAGTTTGTAGCCTTCACCATTGAAACAGTGAGATTTTGGACAGTGAGTCCTCATCCTTAACAGGGTTATTTGTAAAAGACTCATAATAGGTACAGACCCTTAACTAGGTCACTATACTTATTGCATTGTAAAGAACAACTCCTAATAGGGTTGCAAGATCTTCTAACAGGGATTATTATAAACAAGTATAGTTCATTGTGGGTACTAATTCCCACCGGGGTTTTTACCATTTGGTTTCCCCGTAACCAAATTGTGGTGTATTCTATTGTGTTATCTGAATGTGCATTTACTTTATTATATTCTGGAGTTAATAAAATAAAATAATTAAATTATCTGATAACTGATTCACCCCCCCTCTCAGTTATCCTTTGGGGCTATTCTAACAACACATCCCCTGTATTTTTGGTTTGGATCTCAACATCCACCACCTCTTTTGGCTCAACGGGGGTAGGCTCTGTTATATCTAGAAATTGTTTAGTAAGCTCATCTATGAGCTTCTTCTATTCATTAATTTTTATTAATGCTAGCTCCCTATCCTTAACAATATCACTAGTGTCACTAGTGAGTTTCTACAATTTGTCTGAATGTTGGCCTGTCTTTGCCTCATTGAGATGAGTAGAATGAGTCATTACTTAGGCTATTTCCATATCCCCTATATTATCTAATGTCCATATTATTTTATTTCCCTCCATATTCTCTCAAATGTTTAGAATATATGGCTTTTGATCTTTAGGAGCCAAGCTCCACATTGAAAGTACCTAAGATTTAGGGTTATACCCAAACCCTCTAATCATATCTTCAACCTGAGTTTCTGATGACAATTTAACATCAGGTTGTATTCTTATCTAATCTATGATGAATGCTGAAGGCAAGTCCCAGCCTTCAACAAATAACACTCCACTGGCCTTGACTAGTTGTCTTGCTTTCTCTGGTGTGATCTCCTAAGACTTGGGATCATAATCCTATAGTGTTTCTAAGGCCTCTTGGGTGACTAAATCACCACCTTCTAGCTACAACTGCTTCCACATTTGTTGTTTGTTCCATATAAGGAAATCCTTAAATTATCTAGTCTTAATAAAGTTTTCATCTTTAAGGAATTCCTCCTGATGCAACAAACTCTCATCTGTACATCATCTCAGAGGTAACTCCTCCTCTTCCTCTATACCCTTTTGGAGCTTCTTCCCTGCCCTAATTTTTTTTCTTAAATAATGATCATAGGGTCTATCTCCAGTTATTAGGGCTCCAATTTTTTCTATCCTCTTCTTCCTAGAAGGCTCCCCTTTTTCTATATTTGGTTTCTTTGGTGGGGGCTCATTTATCACTTCCTTTTCAGGGACCTCTGTCAGGTCAATGATGTCTTCCCCCTCTATTGCCTACCGTAATGGAACTATGAGATAATCTAGATAGTCATTGGGTGAAGTAAAGCCCTTATCACTCTCATCATCATATTTTGATTCTAAATTCTCTATGTGGCCCTTCTTTGGTACCACTAGTGCTTCCTCTAACTAATTACACAAAAGAGTATGGTTCTAAATCATTGCATCCAACCTTTTTAGATAAGGCATGTTAGGGTAGAAACTACCAAACTTCAGCCCCTTTCTCTTTTCTTGCCTCTCCAGGTCCATAAGTTCATTGAACTTAATTGCTTTCCTATCCAGCTCTTCATCCTCCAAGATGTTTCTTATTAAATCCTCCTCCATACACTCCTCATGTACCTTTGTGAAGGGGATAGTTGGTGTCAATAATTTCCTAGCACTAAGAATAAAACCATATGTATCAACAAATCTATGCAAGGCAACTTTCATCTTGTAATGGTTCACCTAGGTGTTTACAGGGTCTATAGCCTTCTTCCCAATAGTAAAATTTTAAATCCTAAACTACCTAGGGGTAAAAGTACCCTTCATTTGTGGGGATAAATGCTTCTTATCAACCAAAATGAGCTGCCTAATGAACTCCATTGCATCTATCCTAGGTGGTACATGAAATGGAAAAATGTGTGGAGGGTGGGGGAAATTGTAGACCCTCATCATTGTAAAGTTATTTTCGTAATAAAAATCCCCCCAATTATGGTCTCCTGGCCATTTGTCAAGGTACTGGTAGGGCCTCAATAGTTGAATTACCTTAATAGACAATCTAGTCTTATCAACACCTAAATATTTAAGAATTGGATAAATTATCCAATTTCCAAAAGCACAAAAATCCTACTCTCTGGATGTATGATTCCATAGTCTAAGCCAAAACTAAACAGGGTTGGCTTGACCATGATGAAACCTCTATGGATGAAACATCTGACAATTCATTACTAGGAAATTATAATATAGGATCAGATGCATAAGGACTGAGTAATGCAAAAACCTTGGGTAAGCCTTCTTAGCTTGTATATCCACAAAACCTTGGTACATTTGGTATATGATGTAGTCAATATAGTCATAGTTGGAAGTAGTATGGAAGCTCTACATATCCAGTACCATCATTAAAATATCAGAGGTAATCCTCTCTACTCCTGCATCTTTCCCAAGCACCCTACATAGTGCATATGCTATGTATTTGATATAAAAATTCATATCTTTATAAAGATATGGGGCTGCTCCTGGTAGGGGTACTATATAGGATTTTATTCTCTTGGGAACATGATGATCCTTAATCTCCTTGTCAACAAAACTAGATTCTCTAATGTATCTATTCTCTAAGCTCTTCAAATTTATTTTAGTAGCGATAGGGTAATATACATTGAAATCCTTCATAAAAGTATTTCAGTCCAAGGTGAGGAAGGGCTTCCCATCATCCCTCTTAATGGTTTTTTTCAAGTGATCATATCTACTAGTCAATTCTAGTATGCAATCGACATCAGCAAAGATGTCAGGAACTATCAATCTGGCTAATCCACAGGTCCAAGGGTTTGAGATAGGGATGGTCTCATCATTATTTTTAAAGAAATAATTAAAAACTGAATATCCTGATGACCCTGGTGTTTTTGCATCTCTAATATAGGCCATATCATCAACCAAAGTGTCGACACTTACCTTTCTATTTTGGCTTGACCTTGGTAGAAAAGTGAGAAACTCATCTGAATAGCTCTCTCTCCCTTCAATTCATCATTGATGTCATCACTTCTTCCCCTCGTGGATCCCATACATTGTGTTTGGCTCATCTTTCTTTTATGTTCTGTTCTCAACCTTTATCACCAATATTGAAACAAATCTAATTGCAAACCCTAACCACCAACTGTAAAAACCTTTGCAATTCGAAACTTAGCCATTGAAAACATTGTAAATTGTACTCTCTGTCAAAACTCTAAATCACTAAATCACCTTTTGAATTCTCTAATTGTTGGAAAATCAACTCTTCTTAGAAAATGCAGAGCTCAATAAACTTTTCGCTCCAAGAAATTGGAAATTGGTAAAATGAAATGAGAATGGACAAGTATAATTATAACTAATAATTCAATGCATATGTCTCTTCAAACTTGGAAAACTTACAATTTAGTCATTTCTGTCATTAATTTCACATACTATGGCATGAATTTTTGGTTCTAGCCGTCACATTCAATTTTTCAGACAATCAATTTTAGATGAGTGTTTTTGAATATAAAACCTTATAAAATTCAAAATGAGATCGAAATCAAATCTAATTGGCCGCATTAACTTATATTACAACTAATTTTTCCATCTGTCAAATCTTTAAAATGTGATTGGTCAACAACTATCTATGATGGCATTGTAGAAAAGTCTTTATTTTATCCCAGTTAACATCTAGCAACCCAGCGAATAAGTGTTCTCCTTGTCGCATGATGATTTTCTTAACTGTGGTTTCTTCAAGAGACTTAGCGACTGCCGTAGGAAAAATTATTAAATCAATGGTTGTCGTGATGTCGCTTAATATTTTAAATTTACCATTCATCTTACCGAGACATCATGAAAAATCACTTTTGCTAACTGTTCTTTACCTTGGGTTGCATCTGGAGACTTAGCAACTTTGAAATCTCTATGTCATCTGATCATTTTCTTAACTCATGTTTAATCTGGAGACAATGCAACTAAACACATTAGTCTCTTAATCATGTGATTACATTATCTTTTAAATTTGCATCTAGAGACAATGCGACCACCGTTGATTTCACTTTTCTCAGAATATGAAAGTTGTTGCTAAGTCTCATAACCTTCAATACAAACCCTAATTCTTCATGAGACTTAGCGACAACTGGACACGTGTCACATTTTTTCCTCTTGTCTCTTAATCACTTAATACCTTTTTACTTTTCAATCTTATCAAGCGACCACACGACTACCGTTAGATCATATCCCCATCTAATGGTTGTCATTAAATCTCATGATCATTAACTTAACCCATCTTTCATTTGGAGACCTGGTGACAATGTCTTTATCTAATCTGACATCTAACCACTAGTTTATTCAGAGATTTAGCAACCATTGAATCTCCTTGTTGCATGATAATTTATGAACCATATTTAAAATTAGGAGACCTAATGACTACCATTATATTAAAAATATAATCAATGATTGTTGCTAAATCTCCAGTTCTTTCTCTTAACTCACTTTTGATCACAAGACTTGGCAATAATGGTGAAACTTTAACTTATAAACTTAACTCATAACTACAAGTTTCATCAGGAGACAATGCGACTGTGTAGTCTAAAATTTGCCAAAAAAAATGATTAACTCTTCTTTGATTAGGATAAAATGTGACTACCATCAGATTATAACTATAAATCAATGGTCCGCATTAAATCTCAGAACCATTTTGGCATATTCCATTTCAGTAAGAGACTACGCGACCCAGGCTTTCGCCAAGTCTCCAAATTATAAAGAATATTTGGTTTTTCTTATGAGACTTGTCGACTGAGAAATAAGCACATGCACATAATACTCAACTTAAGTCATGAAAAAGGTAACATAAAAATAGAACCATCTTGGGAAACTTAGGGCTTAATGCATTTTGAATGAAAATGACCTAAGGGTTTAGGGTTTTCTGACCTTTTCAAAGAGATTTAGGGTTAGAGAAATACTTGCAAAAGTATGAAAACAACTTCCAATATGAATTTTGACCTTCTGAACAAAGGAATGACAAATATTTCAAAAAAAACATTAGGGTAAACACCAAAACAAGAAATACAAGCAATAGGGTGACTGAAAGTAAGTTATTAAGACACATTGTTTCAAAAGAAGGGTTAGAATTGATCTTGAAAGAGTAGCTTCTGTTGATAAGGTTTCAATCCCAAAAAATATAAAAGGTATTCAATCTTTCATTGGTCAGGTGAACTTTCTCAGGCATTTTTTTACAAATTTTGCAGAGAAAAGTAGGCCAGTTTCCAAAATGTTGAAGAAGGATGAAAAAATGGAATGGGATGTAGAAGCCACTCAAGCTTTCCAAGAAATCAAGCAAGATATTAAAGATGCCCCTATTTTAAGAACTTCTTATTATTCAAATCCTATGCACATATTTTTGTTTGCATCATGTCATACCATTTTTGTTGTCTTACTGCAGAAGAATGAAGAAGGGTTTTAACATCCTATTGCTTTTTTTCATAAAATCATTATAGGCTGCAGAACTTAAGTATCACATAAATGAGAAGGAAGCTTCTGGACTGGTTAAAGTTTTTAAAGCTTTTAGATGTTATATAATAGGTGGTGTAGTCATTTCTTATGTTCCTTCAACAACAGTAAAAGACATCTTCACACAAAAAGAGGTGTCTGGGAAAAGATGCAAATGGATCAATAGGATCCGGGAGTTCAATATTGAAATTAAAATCAGAAATTTGGTTAGAGGTATGGGATTAGCCAAGTTAATGGCTAATAAAAATTTAGATGCAAATCATGTAAATGCCATGGAGGAAGAACAAAGACCTTGCATATACAGTCTGGACCATTTTGATTGGTATAAAAATATTATTTATTATTTACAGAGAATGAATTGTCCATCATGCATGGATGAGAATAAAAAAGAGAACATTTAAGTTGCAAGCTATCTATTTTGTTTTAATCAAAGATGAGTTGAGGTGGAGAAGTTATGAAGGGATTCTATATAAATGTGTTGATAAACAACATGCAAATTTTTTTTTGCATGAACTGCACAGTGGAATATGTGGTCGTCACTACATGGAAAAGACTAGTACACACAAGAGTCTAACAACAATATTCTAGTGGCCTACCATTTTCAAAGATGATCATCAACTAGTCAAAGGATGTGACTCCTGTCAAACATTTTTAGGTAATTTAAAATTCTCTGGTAATGTACCTTTAACACCAGTAGAAGTACAAGCCCATTTTCAATAATGGGGTATTGATTTTATTGGAGAGATAGCTAATAAATATAGTGGGGGGCATTCCTTGATAATTGTGGTAGCTGATTACTTTACTAAGTGGGTTGAAGTAATTACCACTAAAAAGGAAACTAGTAAAGTAGTTCCAGAATTGTTGTTGAAACATATTGTCACAAGATCTGGTTGTCTAGAAAGAATAGTATCAGACAATGCCATGTGTTTTAGGTCTGAATAATATATCAATTTTTGTGTTTAATATAGTATTAATACATCCTACTCTTCACCTTACCACCCACAAGGAAATGGTTAAGTAGAATCTACCAATAAAAGCCTTCTTAAGATCATTAAAAGAGTCTTAGATAAAAATCAGAAGGCATGGGAGTCAAAGTTGACAATGGTTGTCTAGGTAGACAAAGTAACTAGAAAAAAGGAAATAGGATGTACTCCTTTTAACCTAGTGTATGGAATAAAGGCTAGATTGCCTCAAAATAATTTGATGCAAATATATAAGTTTGTGTAGTTGTATGATGAGGACATTGACAGTGACATGCAATTAATAATTAATGATTGGATGAAACTAGGAGGGAAGCTTCTACAAATAATGCCATCCTACAATTGCAAGTTAAGAACTTGTATGACAAGAGATCTAAGCCAAGCCACTTTGATGTTGGAGATTTTGTATTAATGTAAGATGTCAGATTGGAGGATAAAGGTAAACATGGGAAATTTGATCCAATATTGTTAGGACCATATATCATCCATGAAAGGTATGGACAAAATTCATATTTATTGAAGGACTTAATAGGAAACATTCAAAAATTGCCAGCTCCTAGAAATTTTTTAAAAATTATACTTCTCTTGAAGTCTTTTTTTCCATGAATAATAGGTTTTGTATATAGTGTGTTTTTTTCTGCAGTTGGGTTTTCTTTTTGTAGCTTAGGTTTTTGGTTTTTGTTGTGTGAGTAGGTTAGTTTCTTTCATAAGTTTTGGTCTACTTCCCCCCTGACATTATGAGATCTTGAAATGTCTACAAGAGACAATCATCCCCAATTATAGCTAGTGTTAGGGATTTAAAAAAAAAAAATTCCCACTTTAGGTCTTGCGCTTGTTATCTCTATAGAAGGGTTTTTTTTTCTTAATCCCTAGGTGTTTTGTTTTAAGTTTTGGAGTGCATAGGTTTTAAAACCCTAAGCTCTTGGGAAATTGTTATATTCTTGCATTAATTTTCCCACTCACTTAAAGTTTTTGACCCATGTGTTATTTTACCACTAAGGGGGACCATGTTTTTTCCTAGGTCCTATGAATTTTAATTATTCCTAGGTCAGGATGCCCCGCAAGTCTTTTATTCTAATGAGCATGTATCATACAACTTGGTTTTAATCCAATATAAAATGTGATTCCTTAATCACAAGATGCGGCCAATCTATCTATCAAGGCATTGCACCTAAAATCCACATGTCTGTGGCAGGTCCGACAATGGTTAAAAGGTTATGATAACAAGTGACCAATGTCAAAAAGATCCGACGGACAACGTGTTGCCTTCATCTCAAGATGCGGTTAATCTACTCTTCAAGGCATTGTGCCTTTTTGACATCTGTCTAGTGGGTCCCATTTAAAGTCAGCAAAGTTAAGATAAAAGGAAATCACTTTGGATTTGATTGTTCAATTTTTGTAATGCCTCAAGCTAAAGATAATCATGATCTACCCTTTAAGGCATTACACCTGAATGATGCCTAGCGATAAATAATGTAGTAAAGACAATTTGACTTAAAATCCATACGATGGTTGGCATGATTCCTTAATCACACGATACAACCAACCTATTCATTAAGACATTTTTCCTATCTTCCATGTGTCCCAAGTGGCTCTAGTCCCGTAGTTTAAGGGAAGGTAAACATTGTGCATCATAGTTTTGATCTTACGGTGACCATAAAGACTTAAATAAAAGGTGAGCAAGATCAATTAATCAAGGCACTATGCTAGCATGAAACATGGATGAGCGCTGTGACCTGAAAAAAGTAAAGGAAGGTAAAGAATTTTCAGTTCTAAGAAGATCCATCAATGACCGTAAAGCCTCAAAAGGAAAATGATCAAAATCTATCAATCAAGGCATTATGCCTAATGAACACATGTCCAAAATTATGATAGTTTTTGTTAACCATTGCTAGCTGCAGTATTTGAAGGGAAATGCAAAGATTAACGGTCATGTTTTAAACTGGTAAAGTATGCTCTTCTAAACCATTTTTTCCATGAAGTTTCAAACAAAGTGAAGTACTGGCAAAGTGTGTGGCAGTCTTAGTCAAAATTAAATTGTAATAATATGCATAAGATTGTCTTGTTGAGCTTGGAAATCCCTAAGTGACAAAGTGATTTGAAGTAGAGATGAGTTGTTGGATTTGTTGTATGTTCTGAATTTGCAGAATATGTAAGTTTTTCTGAGGATGCATTGTTGAGATATTGAAAATTGAACTGTTAGTAGGATTTTGGTATGGTAAAAGAAACATAGTAGTTGCATATGACATTGTTATCTCCTTGTATATAAATCCTAGATTGAGAATGGCACCCAAAAGAGAAATATGAGGGAAAATTGATTACCAGGATAGAAATGTTTGTGAGGATCTCCTGTAGCTATTAATTAGGTCAACCAATGACACAACCCAACTTAAAAGTGTAGTGCCAACATGTGCTAGATTAAAAGTGGGTGAGGGTTTGTATGATAGGGAAAAATGGGTATGAGATGCCAAGATCAATATGACTAGTTGGGGTCTGTCTAAGGTGGCTTACAACCACGGGAATGAATTTGACCCCAATAGTAATATCTCATAGTTTGATGTTAGAAAATTAATAATCCCTGGGGTTTTTATGGATACAGACTTGTTGATCCAAATTGTAGATACATATGACACTATCCTTAGGGTTCTTAGAGACATAAATGGAAACATATTAATAAGAATTAAGCCTTAGGAGATAAGGGAAGTGTTTAATTTAAATGACCCATCAGTTCGAATGGCAAACATTGATTTTGATCAGTTCAAAAAAGTTTATGAAGCTCAAAGAAGTTACCTTAGGACTGGGCCTTTAAAAGAATTTTTAAAAAAAATAGGAGACTTGTTTGTGGTAGGTCCTAATACCCCAGATCCTTTCAAATTATATTATTTCAATCTAAAGGATAAAGGAATGTACAGTACCCTATGTCATATTTTTGGAGAGGATGAAGAAATAATGATGCCTATCCATTACATGTTTATGATGGTTCAAATTATTCATCTACACTTGGCCATAATTTTTTACTTTTCTACTCATATTGCTGAATTGATTCACCAAGGTCTGATAGGTATAAATAATTCCAAGTTAGCGAGGCCATTTGGATGGTATTCTACATTGATGCATATGACCCTATATAATAATATTGATTATTTTGAGGAGGAAATGAATCTGATGAGTTTTAAAGATGATGAAGAAATGCCTATCCAACTATGGAGTGAAAATTTGTCATGGGACAGAAAGGATGTCAGCTTCATCACCTTTGATAGGTGCTTTTCCTCTAGAATCAGAGCATTGTTGTTTTAAGATAATCCAAGGATTCATCAAGGTCTATTGAATCTTTAAAGACCAAAGGATTTTGTTGAATTTTTTGAGATAGTACACAATTGGGGTAATATTATCTTATACCATGTTTCAATAGTATTCAGAGTCTATGGTTTAAAGAGGGTTTCCAAATATAATCCCATATCAGGTATATCATAAGGTAGGCATTGGAGAAATAATTAGTTAAATTGGTGGCTTAAAAGAGGAGGCCTTGAAAGGAAAAGGGAAATGAACTATTTTCACTATTATTACAATTACCCATCATTTTTCTATCACTAAAGGGGCATGGAAACATTTGAACAAATACTTGGGATCCTATGGAATGACAACATCAGTAATGAGATGTGTTGACACTCAAGGGTTCATTAGTGACGTGTTCAGGAAAAAAATAAAGTGCTGACACTAAAGGGTTCATCAGTGACATTACCAGAAATGAATTCAATCCGTAGGAACAAGAGATCAAGAATGAAAAATGGTTGATATAAAATAAAACCTTGGATTTTGTACAACAATTTGATAAAGGATATGATCCTTTAAAAGCATTCATGCCCTGCACCAAGAAGATAGAATCTTTAATGACCATGTTTGACGATATTATGCAATCCTTGAATCAAAAGAAATAAAAGTTCATAGAAGCAGAGCCTGAGAAGGCTAAGGCCATTTTGAATAAGGTTATCCATGTAAGGGGTTTTCCACCAGTCAAGTATGTCTTGTAGCAGAAAATTGGATATAGTATGATATTTCCAAGAGCAGAGGTAGTGTCCACTTCAAAAGGAAAGAGACCCATTGAAATCAGATGCACAATAATTTCCATCTCCCAAAAGGAAAAGGATATAATAAGGAGGACAACAAAAAAACAATATTTACTCCCCTTCCCAATCTTCCCTACATTTGGATGAACAAACAATTACTGAACAATTAGTGTAGATGGGGAATACAGGGCATATTTGTGTAATGTCTTAGGAAATTCAAGAAGGGATGCCAAAGCCTCCCAAACATATAGATATTGACTTAACAGTGGATGATTTTTGTGGTAAGGAATTGGATCCCATCATGAAACAAACTAGTGATGAGTTTTTATTAGATGATATATTTTTTAAAGCTATGGCATTTGTTCAGTTCCTATGCATAATTCACATTAGTGGATTAAAAGAAAAGTTTAGCAAAGGCATAAATATCAACCTGATAAGGATAAGGATGAGATTGAAACAAAGGTAAAGAAGGATATTATAGCCAAATTTGATATAATCACTCTTAAAGAAGGTTGAGAATTTGTTAGAAAAGAAGGGGTCCTTATTCTTCCAGAATGGAATATAGCTGATGCCATAGTTTTTGATACCATTATAAAAGGGACAAAACCAGTGCATACCAATGAAGAAGAGGCTCAAAAAGAATCTTTAGGTGTTAAATTTAGTGAAGACCATGCAACATTGTGTTGACAGGACTTTGTGATCAGTCCACCAATAGAGTGTAAGTTGTCACCGGGTACCGGGGTACTGGCCAACTTCACCTGTAAAGGTTGTCCAGGGAATAAATTCTCTAGGCCTTCAAGAATGTGAGAGTTGGGTCTCGACAGTGTGGGAGCTAAGTTGAGAGTGTGACTGTTTTGTTCGAGGGATAGCTGGTTTTCTTGGCTCGTCTTCTCTAGGGATTTTGGTAAGTTGAGGTTTCCTGCAAGAATTTAGACTATCAAAGAAACTTCAAAGGAAATGCCAGGGTTAGAGAGTATCCATTCTAATTATAGTTATGCTAATACATTTAAAACATCAACCATGCTCTAACATGATACACTAAATACTGAATACATACAAAACCATCAATTCATACATATCTAATAGCGAGAGGAAAAGAAGGTCATTAATCTAATTAAAACATTAGAGCAAGGGACATCAGAAACATATAGCTCAAAAGAATGTTTATCCAGATATTAGAACGCTAACAACTTCATTGCCAGAACTCTTCTTTCTTCATTAACAAGTTTTCTAGCAGCACTGGTGTATACAATAATGGCTCCAAGGGAGCATCTATCTACTTAGAGCTTCTAAGAACAAAGGAGCATTGATCCCTACAACCAAAAGAAATTAAAAGATGAAATGCTAATGCTATGGACTGCAAAATCATCCATTTTTTTGATCCTTGGAATGAGGTCAGACTTATTATTTATACACAAAGGTTTCCCTAAAACTAACCTAATTTAACTTTACACTCAATCAATAAAATATAATTTCCGGTGGCCGGTACTACCTGCACTATATTACAACAACCTCAAGAAGAATAGAGGTCTACCATGTAAGAAGAATAAGACAAGAAAAGAGGTATGGAAGAATCAGCCTTGAGAAGAGATCCAAAGGAAGAATAGAAGAAATCTGATCCTCAGGGTTTGAGGCTACATGCATCATCAGTTTAAAAGTGTCTCACTGTCTCTGATGCGCCGGGTGTTTAATGCTGGAGTGGCACCTTGGGAAGGCAACCTATCAGAACCATACCTTGAGATGATATTCCTTGTTGGGGTCACCTAATTTTTGACACCCTTATTAACTTCTTGATAATGACCGGTTAGCTATGGGGAACCTGGACATGGGTTATCAAAAGAATACAAAATTATTGGATCTGAAACTCCTGGATCCAGGAGCTTGTGCTCAAAGAATAAAGAATGTTCAAAGTGTACCCCACTGGTAAAAATATCTACAATCCTGAGAAGCTTATTTCCCTTTATTGTTCTTAAATGTCTCCAAAACTTGGCTTATTTCATCCTCATCTATGTCCTCAATGCTGCCCCACCAGCTACAGACAGCCTCAAAATTCTCCTCAACTTCTCTGGCCCTATTCCATAATTCATCTACTATTTTTATGACATCACGTGCCTGAAGCATAATCTTAGATAATCTTTATAGTATTCCTTTGTTGAATTCCCCAACAGATTGTTATAGGGACTCCATTAACTCATCATACTTATTGAGGACATAATCCTTTGGGGTGCATTTTCTAGTGGTGAAGGGGTCAAATTGTGACACCCTTACAACAAATGAATTAAATAGGCCCAAAGGATATCAGGCCATAGTTAATTTCTCACTTAGGGCCTTAACCAGTTCCTTGCATACCTTGATCTTAAGGCCAAGTCTAGAGTATTGGGCCCGGAAGGACTCAAATGATTCTTCCCCCAAAACTCTCACCTCGGTGATGACTTCTTCCCTAACGTTGAAGACCTCATCCAACTTGTCCTTCCATCCTTCATATATTTCTAAGTCCCCCTCCCATAAGGTAGTAGAGACATTCACTTGATTCAATAGGTTGTTGATCTGATAAAGATCCGGGAGCGATACCACTAAAAATTTCCTTACGGTGACTATCTGCTCGGTGATCCACCCATCCACAACCTGGGCCTTCTTCTTCATGGCCCTTAGAGTATCCACATCACCATGTGCAAGCGGTAATCTGGAGGTAGAAGCTTCCAGGTGGATCTCAGCCAAAGGCTATGTGAGTTATATCAAAAGTCTGAGGAGATTCTCATTATTTTCTCTTTCCTCCTTTCACTTCTGAGCCTGTTTATTATATTAGCCTCTATTGCCTGGGTTGCCTCTTGAAGCAGGTCTAATTCTCCTTGCTTATCTCTCCTCCCTAGAGGCATCTCTATGATTGTGTAATCTTCGACCCTTACCACCACTGCTTTTGTATCTGGGGAGGTGTTGCAATTGTCACAACTGTACTTCCTTCTGGACTACTCTACATGCTATGGACTATCCGGGCCTTCTTAGGCTTCTTGGCCACTGTATTTTGGGCGATCATTTTGGCAAGGGAGAGTGGAACACCTATTGCAACCATCAGGGCCTTTCTCATTCTAGATTCCACCAACCATTGGGATGGCTAGGGTAGTTTTTCTATCAAGGCCTGGGTATCGAGACTCCCTTTGGAGTCCGGTAGTGCATTCCCAGTATCTTTAGTGTCATCAAGATCTTTCTCCTTTTCCTATTCCTACTCCTTTTCTTTCTCTAGAGGACTCATTATTTTCCACCTTGTTGGCATCCTCTTTCATGATGTCTGGAGTTTCCTCTCCATCAGTATCAGTATCACCTATAATTTTGGAAATTTCCCCATCCTTCTTAGCACTGGGAAAATTAACATTTGTATCCTCAGGGTTTTTACCCTCATCTTTCTATTGTTGTTCTTCTTTGGTGTCTTTCACTGAGATATCCTCCTCCTTTGGAATGTCTTCCAGAGGCGGAGAAGGCATCTAGCCTAGGTTCAATGTTTGGGCTACTGTGATCACCTCCCTGAATGTACTCCATGACATTTAGTCAACCAAAGTAACCAAAAGCATATGGAGCATGATGAATGGGGGTATGGTTGATCTCGTGGGTCTGGTTTCCCCAGTCATTGATTGCTTGTCTGTTGTTTTCCATAGTTCTTTCTTGGTCTCCTAGACCGGTGTTTTCTCCCACTCGAGCTCCTTTTATGTTTCTTCCTAGACTTCTTGCTTTGTGGAAGCTTCTTTCTATGAGACTTCCTTCTTAGCAGAGATCTCCTCCTTTTTGTGAGCGGTGATTTCTTCCACCACATAATCTATATCCCCATGTAGGTTCATGAGATCGTCCGTCTTGAAGATATCATCAAATTCATCCTATGGGGGAGAGGTATCTGAAATGTCATTCAATTTAGGGGGATCCAAACTGACATCTACTAAGGGAACATCGGGCATACCAGGGCCCATGACTGCACTTGGGGTGGGGTTCACCTTTTTCTTCTTCTTTCTTTGTAGTGGGGCCCCGACATCAAGAATACTTACTAACTCCATCTCAATGAACGTATGCCTGCTCATTAGTGTGGCTAATGATGGGGATCCCATCAGGTGAGCAGATGCTACTAGAGTTGCGAGGAGGCCTTGGAATAGTTGTGCACTTATTTTCTGGATCATCAGCCTCGACATCTCCATTTTATCTTGTATCTAAGCCATTATGGGGAGTGAACCCTTGGTAGGCACTTTGTCCAGGGTATCTTGTTTCTTATTCCCATTTCTTGTGCTAGGTCTTGTAGCTCTAGAGGTCAAGGCAAGCCTCTGAATAATTAGTCATTTCTGGGTGCTCCTTGGACACACCCACTCAAAATACTTATGACTATTATCTATAATGGGGTGGCATACCCCCTCAATTTTTAAATCCTCTAGGGTGGCCCAATCCACCAGAGGGAGATCTAATTTATCTAACCCCTGCTCTTTATATAACGGGTCCTCTAGGGGCCCATCATCTAAAAAACCTTTAGGAAACCCTAAAGGTCGAGGGCTTTCAACAAGCCTTTAGACATTCGTGAATTCTATTGGGCCCAAAGATCAAAACTTTCCTCGCAATCCACCCAGAAATCTTCAATATCATCAATGTGAGGTGGAGACGCCTGGGGAAGTGTTGTTTCTATTTTACCCAGTGGATCAAAATTGTTTCAGGTATGGTGGAATTCCACTAGTCCTAGATTCTTTAGTTCATTGTCTACTTCCTTCTTCATGGCAAGGCTGCAAAAATAGTTCCCACAAGAGATTGGGAACATGACATTGGTAACCTTCTTCAATGTGAAGAGGACATGTAGCTCCAAAATCTGTCTGTAGAATTATAAAAGAATAATTCTATCCTCGCAATATCGACGAAGAAGATAGGGTTTTCTAGAGAAGCCGGTCACCCAAATATATATGTGCTGCTAGAATTGAATGAACTAATTCCCATAAGTACTCACCAAGTTCATCACCTCTTTCTATAACTGGTATCCGGAGTCCCGAGTAAGTGTCAAAATATTCTAGTAAATGAACACATCATTTAGCCTACAAAATTTTGGGAAGCTAAGTTCCCACTGGACCTATGGATAATGATCCCATGGCATCAACTGGCTGGCCCCGTTCCTGAGAATGCCCATTGTCTACAAACCCTAAAAAGAAGATCTTTGTTGGGCCAGTGCCCATAGTATGTAGGATGTCATGTGGAACTTTGAGTCTAGAGGATGCTCTTCATCTATGTGTCCACATGGTTGGTGATGATGGCCACCAAATTGAAGGTATGACTATGGGTGGTGATGCAGTAGAGAAATTAATACATCCATGCCAAGAAATCCTGGGCATGGGGCTCTCCAAAGAGCCTGCATAGAAATATAATGCTTTCTTGGATACATTCTTTAAAATCCCCATGGGGAATCTCTAGCTTCATCTTTTTATAGTCCCTTCTTGGGGACTTCAGCCAGTGGGTGTTGAGATGTTACCAGAAGAGAAGGGAAGCCTCTTCAAACTTCTTTGATGATGTGTATTAAGAGAGAACCATGAACCCTTTGAATTGAGGGATCCCCAGCCCTGAAGCAAAAGTAGGCACGTCCAGATTGACAATAGTCACTGGATAGTGTAGCGGTTGAGGATCGGCGAGAAAAAAAACCTGAGTGGAGGAATTGTAGAGCGTCTCTAGTTGAAGTATCAACTTGGGTGCTTGCACTAAGTAGGGAAAAATTGCAGATTTAATAATCCTTGAAGCGGCCATGTGTTTTTCCATATTATCTTCGGCAGTCGTCTGTTGGTAGATGGCTTGGACCAAGCCCTGCATTTCAGCCCATAGTCTAGGCTCTATGTCTGTTACCTCTTGCAAATTAGTGTCCACCTTGGACCCTACAAGAGCACCCTCCTTTGGATACTTGGAATTTAGTGGTAATTTGGCCAGCATCTTTTTGGCCTTAGTTTTTGTAGCTGCCCGAGTGGAGGTAGTTGGTAGCTCCGGGCTATCCGGAGGAGCGATCAATTCAGCCATTTTGATCAATCTATCTGCAACTTGCAAGACCGAAGAACCATCAATACATGATATGATAAAAATAATACTTTAGGGACTCTGGGGAATTCATCACCATTTTGCACCTGTTCAAAAAATGTTAGCATGCATGAAAAATCCTGAAATATTAAAGTTAAGAAGGATTGGATTTTGATCGACACTCGAGGGCTCTAGGACATTGGATTAGGATAAAAAATGGGATGAAGACCCAAGGGATTCTCAGTACCCGCAGTCCAGAAGAACTAACCATTGTCGACATGACCGGTAGTGAGCCATACTTGGCTGACATGGGTCATCATGTGGCCACATGACAGACAAAGTAATGGTATTAATGGTGACAAGTGGGATGACACGGGGGAAGTAAATGCCAGATGGGATGGGATTTGAATGCCTACTCATGGAAAATTAATCCTTCCATCAAGATGACATGATAGAGGAGAGAGAAAGCCACCATGGCTTGAACCAGAGAGGTGTTGAGTTGAAACTGTGGCAAATACCTCTCTAACAAGCTCGAAAACATAGTTTGGTCATGAGGGAGCGCAAAGAGCTTGAAAAAAAGGAAAGGATATACATGGGGTATGTATCAAATATACAGAGGGCTATTGCACTACAAGGGCTGAAGCGCAACTCATAGGCCGACCGCAACAAACAAACATATATATAGTTATATAGAGAAAGCTACATAATTTATAGAATATACATGAGCATTTACACTATTCTACAAAATATACAAAGTATTTACATTCAAACTAAAACCACATAGAGGATGGACAACCCTCTGACAGAGCCAACCCACCAACGGGAGGCAGAGACAAGACCAAAACTAGAAATGGAAATATGAAATAGAACAAAGAAAACAAGAAAAACAAGTGAGAAAACTAGAAGAATGAGAAACAAGAAAGGAGAGAGAAAAGAGCTGAGGGCCTACCTAGAACAAGGGGAATGAGAGAAATATGAGCATGGGAGCCACTCTACAATAAGTTAACCTTTGAGTAACCACGAACAAGCACTACAAATCACTGTTAATCAACCACCAAGAACAGGGAGAAAAATGTTGTTTAGATCACCTTAATTGCCTTTGAATCACTCTAATTTCTCTAAGTGTTTGATTGCAGTAAATTTGAAAATGTCTGGTAACTTCTATTTATACCCTTAGGGTAAAAATGTGTTTCTTTCTCTCCGAAAACTCTGGAACAAGCAAACCTCCAAACTCTGGGCCTGGGGATTCCATACAGCCACATCTTCTCACAAAAGAAGATATAATGACAAAGAATCCCAGAGACCATGATCTGGCTAACTCAAAAGAACAAACCACCTCTGGGACTGGGTCCCAGAGATAAAAGAATACAAGAAACAAAATAAAACAACCCCCACAGAAACAAAGCCTGGAGCGAGACAAGGAAAACAAAAGAAACTAGGTAAAAAGAAAAAGTGAAAAAGGGGGACCCAACATTTTGCCTACAAATTGTAGGAATGGGTATGTAGGGAATAACACATTGGTAATGTGGTCACTAAAGAAGAAGGAAAACAACAAAATTGATGGAAATTCTCAAGCTGAACATTCAGGAAGCTTATTGGTGAAAAGAGTTGCATTATAATCTGCAAAGTTTAGTCTGAAAGTGGCATAAAATAAATAAGAAGAGGTTCAAAGCCTAAGAACACAATTGGAAACAATTTTGAAGGCCTATAATGATAAAACAATAAAATTCATCGAGAAAGACAAGAAAATTTCCATATTAGAAGGAAAAAAATTAGCTCAATTTTCTCCTCAAAGGATGACAACACAAAATCCACATTAGCATTTTTCATATAGTCATATCATAGAATTGCCTCCTTCCCCCATGCCACTTAGCCCTACTATAGAAATAGACTTGGATTTAGAAAGGGCCAAAATGGTTGCTGAAAGGACCAGATTGGAAGAAATAAGAAATAAATGGGAGGAAGAAAGCATAAGATTCAAGGAAGCATGAGAATGGGTGCAAACAAAATATGCAAATAAGATACATGCCACACTTACACATTTTACTAATTATTTAAATCCTCCTTCTGTATATTTATAGGGTAATAAAATTATAAGCATATTAGATACTTTAAATATAGAAAAAGATAAATGGGACCCAATTATGGAAATGTGGAGAGGAAAAAGGGAAGAACTAAAGTATTTTTACTCCTCATCCAAGGACTAAGATAATGTTGACATTGTACTAGCTTCCACTTACATATTTTTTAAACTTCTAGTCATTTTGGACATAAGGAGGAGTATTATCATGAAAAATGTAGAGATACTGAGGAATGAATACTCCAAAAATTGTTATGAGATGTTCCCAAATTTTTTCAAAAAGAATGGAAAAATAAAAAGGGAAGCTTTGTGGATGAGCCAGATCAATGATGAATTGGAAACAAGAACAAACAGTATCATAACTCTAGAGAGTAAACTCTTGTTTGTTCAAATGGTTGAAATTGTTAACAAGGCTAGGTTATATTTTGAATTTTCGAAAGAGGAAATTGAAAAGGCCAATGTCAGTTGGGTGGAGTTGAACAAAAAAAAAGATGAGGTCCTCAATTTCCCTTGGCGGAGTGATGAGGTGTTCACCTCTTGGAAGGGCAGGTACAACTTAGTCAACCAAGGAGAAGAGGATGTTGTACAAAAAACAACAGATGGCAGCATTCCAAATATTTTGAATAGAAAAAGTAGATGTAGAGATCTCATATTATAAGACCAAGGCAACATACTCAAGGTGGAAAGCTACAAAAAAATTATAGATGTAGTTGCAATGACCATGTGGTCAGAAGACAAAAGTAATCAAAAAAATCTTGTAACAAAGTGGTTATCACTTCACTTGTTAATTTGAATTTGTATGAGTCACATATTTTTTCCTCATTCCAATTGATCAGTAGCTTTTTGCAATCCTATTCTATAAAAGGATTCCCATGATCATTGGAAAGGGCTGGAAAATTGGGTATTGTAAGCAATTTTTTAAAGTTTTCAGTCAGGGAATATAGCAGAAATTGTACTAGATTAGTTTCAAGTTAGAAATAAAGTTCAAGGTTTGTAGCTTTTTATTCAGGTGGTTATCTTTTATTACATCTTGTAAATATAAGTGAGATTATTTATACTTAACACAAAGATCCTGGTTCCAATCTATCCTATGGTGTTTATTTGATGAGTTATGAATTTTCCAATTCATTAGCATAGATCTTATATGTGTGTATGTAGTTTTTTTAGAGTTTTGATCAAGGATCAAATTAAATGATGCTCATCTAGGTATGCAATAGGATTTCATAAGTAGTATGGGTTTGGCATAATTATGTACATGGCCTAAAATATTTCATAATAATTAACTTCTATATATTATATTTGTTTTAAGAGTATAGCCCAATGGGTAAGGCACTGATATGAGACCACTAGTACTTATGTTGTGATTTCTCTGGTTATATGTTGGCTATGTTTTTGCAAATTTAGACATAAACACCAATGCATCTTATATCTTCTTAAGTTTGTTATGTCCTATTAATCTCATGCTCCATTTCATGGTTTATGTTCAATGGATAATTAGCCATTTATCTAGTATCTCCCGGTTATAATCAGTTTGTATGAGATTCCTACTTGATTGACACCATAAGGAATATTTAAAGGTGTTAAAGGGTGTCCCTCTGTTGGTTTAGTAGAATCTAAAGTGTAGAAGTATGGTAAGAATTCTTGTCAGTTGATCCTTTTCAGTACATTAGATAATAGTTGGAGTTGGCTTCTCTTTAAGATTATATCAAAAAGTGAATAGGTTATTGTTCAATCATCACAACATTAAAAAAAAATTTAAAAAATTGACTCTTCACTACCATGCGGGACACACAACCAAAAACCACAAAACTTAAAAGGAACTAAGATGGTTTTGATATTTTTATACAGAAAAATATAGCCAAACCTTTTCAAATATATATCAATGTAGAAAATAGTAATTACTAATCAGCGCTTTATGCATTGGGAAATTTTTTTAGTTCAGTTATAGGACAAAGAAACTAACTATTGTCGAGGAGTCAAAACAATAAATACAAATAATTTAGATCAAACACTTCTTGTAAGATCCTTATGTAGAAAAACCCAAAGAACATATGTCATATCCAAAGCATTATTTTATTTGATCCTAGAAAAAAACTAAGGAATAATGACATATACATAGACAAATTCCATGCAATGAATTAGAAGATTCACAACTTCAAAAGGTAATCACCAAGGAGAGACTTAAATCTAAAATATTGTATAAAATACAAAGAATCCAGTTTCAATTCCAAAATTTTGTAAAACATATGCCACTTCAACAAATTGAAAAGATTTTAAAATTTCTATTCTATAATGATACTCTCTAGATATACATCTGCTATACTCACTAGAAATAGTAAACAATTCTATGCCTTATGTTACTTCCCCAAATTTCTAGCCTTTACTAAATGATGTTGGAAATCCCTTTATAGGAAATAAGAATTGAAACAAGCTTTAGATCATTTAGGGTTAGTGTTTACAAAAATAAATGCATTAAATTCACTTAGCTACCCTAGAATCAAGTTGAAAACCTATCCTCGTTCCATTTTGTGTAATCTGATCTAATCTGTAGCCACAATACTTCTTAGAAATTGAACAATAGCCCGCTAGGGTCAAAAAGTCTTACAAATATGATCAGAACCCTAAGATGTCATTTCTCATTATAAATGCACTTCGCAAATATGAGATCTTCATCCTAACATCAACATACAATTGTTAAACAACAACCTAGAAGATCGAATTGACGCATTTATGACCAGGAACAAAAATTTTAGTCCACTTCCATGAAAACCTCTAAGAACAAATTTAAATATTTGAATATCCAGCTCTAACAGATAGAGGTGGCATGAAATATGATAGTCGAGATTTGAACATTTTCTATCTTTAAAACTGAGACGTAGATATCCTTTAAGTTACCTAGGCTCCAACGATCTGATCTGCTACATGGAAGATAGACGCAATGCCTTTAACATTATCTCCTGATCATCTTTACCTTTACCCAATCCTTCAGCACTTACTTTAGATCTGAATTGTGATGTGACTAGAAGGCGCAATTCCTTAATGACTATCCTTTGAGTATCTTCACTTCATGGAAAGGTGTTAGCCACTAGATCAAAAAGAAATTGATCTATCTTTAACCCTTCTTTATTCTTGGCCACCTTTCCTTGAACTGTCACTTGTCACTCAGGCACAATGCTTTGATCATTAAATTTTTTCCATCTTTGGTTCATGGAAATGCGCCAACCATTGGATGAAATCTAACTTGATCATCCTTTACTTTTTATTGACGCACCCGAAGATCTAACAACTTGACACACCTGGACACAATGCAATTCCATAAAGGTTAAAAAATTGCATATTGTGACCAAGGCAAAGTGCCCATAGTAGATCTTCCTTTGATCTATCAGAACTCTCTCTAACCTACCTTTCACCTGAGAAACAAAATTCCTTTGTATCCCTAAATTTCCAGATACAAATCTTAAATAATGTTTTATCTTGAGACTCTGAGATACAAGCTATCTCTACAACACTAAATGCCTAGGATTTACCATGGTTTATCCAGAGACTTAGTGATAGCCATTGATCTTATGAGTCTCTTAGAAATGTGTCTGCATCTTATCACATCTCAGCCTTGTATCTCATAATCTCTTAATCCATTTGCCTGTCTTTGACTTATATGGTGATTCAGTGATAGCCACACATCTTGGACATGATCAATGGTTGGCGCGTGATCTCAGAAGTCTTTTCCAAACCCCAGCTCTATTCTGAGATTCAGTGACAAGGAATATCTGGTGATCTTCAAATAAAATTCTTAACTATGATCTGGTCTTAAGGTTCAGAGATAATGCATATCTCTGAATCACTAAATAAAGACTTAACTCAGCTTAAATTATGAGATCTAGCGACAACCACCCAATCTAATCTGCATCGATGGTCCTCATTGAATATCAAGATATTTTGAGACTTAACCATGATATTACGATATTAGGAGATAAACATAAAATGGTCAAGTCTTTACTTCTATTTTTATATTGGTAAATGTTAAAGATTTGACCATGAGCATTACGAGATTAGGAGATAACTGATAAACACTGGGCACACCAAGAAAAGTAATAAACCTTCTCCGAATATCGAAATGAATAAAGAATATTATTTTCCCTTATGATATTAAGAGACAACCTTTCTACACTCAATCTCTACACCAAATGGAATATTCAATCTCAAAAGTGAGATTAGGAGACAAGGCTTAGGAAAAATAAAAAGGGCCCGACTAGGAAACATTATAAAGGCACATGAACATATAAGAGTTAAGTGACTCAAAAAAGATAACTTGAAATTATAACAAGCCAAAAATACTTAGGGTATAGGTCTTTTGCATTAAAAATAAACCAAGGGTTTAAGGTAGAGACATTAAGGGTTTATGAACTAGGGCCAAAAAACACTTGGAAAAGCTTATAACCATGAAAAATTTAATAGTACTAATAGGGTTCACCAAAATATATAATAGGTGAGCCTAGATATCTAAATGCATAAAATCTAGCAAAGATATGATGCAAATATTGACTAATTATATTCATGCAAATGAGATCTAGATACCAAATCAGAATGAAAATATCATGTGTCAGGTAAACCAAAATGTACAATAGAAAAAGGGGAGCAATATGGTTGTTCTGACTTTCTATTGCGCAATCAGAAGGAGAATGACCCAATAGGATCAAGTAGGAGAAGAGTTCTAAATGAGTGTAATGAGCCTTCACAATAATAAATTGAGGGAGGTTCTATTTCAGGAGAAATGATATGATGGTGCAAAATAAGAGGCAAAATAAGAAAAAAGACAAGATTAAGAAATACAAACTGACAATAAATAGAAAGACGAGTGTAATGACTTCAAATGAAATGCATAAGACTGTACTAACTTACTGTCTAAATTTAAAGTGAATTTTCAAATTAAAAAAAAACCCTGGGTGTTTTATACCCAAGGGTTTTGCAAATATCCCATTTTAATCTTCTCGCCAGATCCTGTACCTTTTGAATTAAGTACCAATGCATATACCACTTATACCTACACATAGAAAAAATTGGAAACAAGGTTGGATACATGGTTTTTTCTTGGTCAAACCTTTGTTTGTAAACAAACTTGAAATATAAATAAATGTTCTTGAAAGGAAATATTGTTGAAATGGAATAGAAGCTAGATCTAAATCATAAATCATCTTATACCTGGATGGCACAAATGCTTCTTTTGATGTAATCATAAGTATTCATGCAATAGATCTTGATTCCATACAAAAACTTCAAAGGAAATTATGAAGGACAAGATTTTTATACCATGAACGGTGTAGTTTTCCATAATTCTTAGTGAAGGTTAATGATGATACTTTGAAGGTTTGAAGACTTGGATTCTTGAAGAATTTAAGAATGCTTGCATGTAGAAGAGATCCTAAAATATTGATCATGAATCTTCTTGGTTACCAAAATAAGGAGAGATATGCTACTTATATACCTCTCACACTTTTTGAGATTTAAATTTTTTCCAAGCTAACTACGGGACCCAATTCCCCACCAAAACACTACAACCGAGCCCCAATTAAAAATTCAACCAAATCTCAGGGGAAAAAAAGTCCATGGGAATTTTGTACCTAGGAGAATGAGCCAAAATTGAAATGGAAGGTCGGGGAGATAGAGCAGATGTTGGAATAAGAGGCCCAACTAATTTCAATGTAGAGAAGGAATACAAAGGCCATAATTTGTAATATAGGTCCCACCTAGATTAATAATTGATGGAAGAGGAGAAATATTAAAGGATCATGCCTAGAAATGAGGGTTCGCATCAATATTTCATAAATTTGAATTAATATGGGACTTATAATATTAATCTAGAGATCTAGTGATCATTCAACCCATGCATGCTAAAATAGGGATAATTAAGCACCTAATTATAGTTCATAACTTTTTATGATGGTACAAGGTGTAAGACATTAAAATTATCAGATATACCCCTTTCATGTATATTTCATTTCAATCCCAAGGTTGACTCCTAAACCACGGTTTGACATAAGAAAACTTCTTTTTGCACAACATTTTCCTTCTTTTCTATGTGCATAATTTTGTGACAGACATGTAGAAAGAGATACAAATAGATTAGGAAAAGAGGTACAACCTCAAATATGTAAGACATGAAAATGTTCAAAGTTGGCCAAGTAGGTCACCCTATTCCAAGGAGAAAATTGAGATGTTCACCTCAATCCTTGTACTTAGTTTTAAATTCAACTTGCATGTTAGTTATTGTTGGTGTTTGCCAAATCTACTTCCAAAGTTTTTCTATGAACTTCCAGTCATCTTGTGTATGCTAAAAAATACCATTTCATCCCATTTAGCACTAGATCTTGTATTTTTAAATAATAACTACAAATTCATAGCCCACCAAAATGAAGGAATAATGAATGTGCTTAGCACTTGACAAATATTGAGACTATTGGATCATCTTCCTTCTAATTAATGTAAAAATATATCTATCATCCTAGTTTACCCATATAAGTTATCAAAATATATTTCAGCACCTTACATTTTTATTAATACAATGTATTTCATGCTTACTTTTTTTATTTACTTTCATTTATGATTTGTATACATTTTGTTAGGTCATATTTGCAGTCATTTATACACTTTCATTACATACATATTTGCATATCTTGTTTCAATTTTTTACATTTGATGAATGACATTGTTATATTCTTTTTCTAGTTCAATTTCAAGATTCATTCAAGATGATCAAGATGTTTCACTTCATTCAAATGGTGAAAAATTAGTTCTCTCCTTCATTCATGGATATGATTTACCACCTCCCAGGATTGACCTTGCCCATGATGATATTTTAAGAAGGAAGTGTTAGGAATAAAAGTCGACCAACACAATAGAGATGGGGGTGAATCTATTGTGAGACAGATTATTAAACATTAAAATTTATACATCAAAACTTTAAGCCAAATGATAAAAAATGCCAAAACGATAACACAATCCTTTTTTGTTTAGGAAACCTTATTAAAGGTAAAACCTCAATTGGAATTAGCACCCACAAATGATGTACTAAGAGTATAGGATCCCTATTAAATATTTTTCCCTGCTAGGAGCTTATTGATGCATTACAGTACACAATCCCTATTAAAGGAAAGACCCTGTTAGGAGTTAAGAGTAATAATGGGATCATTGCCTAGGAACACTACCTAAAGAAGGTTAAATCCACCTTAGGACTTATTGTCCAAAATACAAATGTATATGAGATATACAATCTAGTGAACTATCTGATAGCAACTATCATAGCTTGGTAAGTTCTAATGATGTAAAATAATTACAACCTATGCTCTACATCCAACATACTTTGCACAACTAAGCTCGCAACTTCCAAACTTCACTGTCTCTTCAACACTACCATAAAATAAAATAACTTTCTTTTATACAAATTTACAATAAGAAAATAGTTTGGCCAATTAGGCTTCCCAAATACACAAATAATTACATAACCCCTTGCTAAGATACACATGGTACCTATAAAAAGGAAATATCAATTAATATCCATGAAATATAACATAAGATCCCTAATCCATGCTACATCTTTGAAGTCAGCCCCAAATAGGTCTCCTCCAGAACACAAACCACAACTCACATCACCAAGAGTCCTACTACCCAAGAAACATAAACAAACTTCCTTAACATGTCTTTTGCTATGCATAACTTGAATCCATGTCACACGTAAGCTATTCTCAAAATTTAGAAACTAACTCTGTCAAGATCAATTTCACCATCTAGTACCCAATCTTCACTAAAACATTTGTAACTCATCCAATATACGATATTAAGCCATGTGACCTTATATATAAGATCAAAACATATCCTTGTCCATATCACCATCTTTGCTCACTCTAGCTCAACAGTACAGTACCCATACACTTGTATCAACCATTAAGCAACAGTAATAACCAGTCTACACTCCCTCCATAGAAACATATGTTCACATCATTGACAAAACATGAATGCCAAAAATAACATTAGAAATCAATTTCAATAATTTCCCCCTTTGGCATTGATGGCAACATATGGGAAAATCCATTGACCCAAAAGTACTCTATAAATACAATCTTCTCAATATCCTCAAACCAACTCTTCCTAAAAAAAAATATTTTTTCTCATAAAATCTCCACCCTTTGAAAAAAATGGCAAAGGGTTCCATAATTCTACTTCAGACCATATTCCTTCTGCAAGGTGTAACTATTTCAAATCTTCAAGCCTCTAACAACTAGGTGCAAAATCACCCAAATGTATTGTATAATGTTCCTATGATCATTCCCCCTGAGGAGTAGATCCATACATCAAATATAGGAAATGATATAGCTCTGAAAGCCACTGGAATGATGCATTCTTGCATCCATTTAGTTATCGCAAGGAGTGGCTCGCACCCAAAGCATACCTTTGAGATACTCAAAGGAATCCTTTGGTAGAGGTTTTGTAAATATATATATTTTATCTTCTCCTTTGTGATGATATACTCCAATTCAATCTCCTTCTCTTCTAGCTTGTCTCTCAATAAATTATACTTAATGGAAATATATTTAGTCTTTGAATGCATTATTGGATTCTTTGACATATTCACTAGGCTAGTGTTATCACAAAGGATAACCACTGGCTCATCAAAATTTATCTTAATTTCCTTCAACATTTACTTCATCCAAACAATCTGTGTGCAATTTATAACAACAACAATATACTCAGATTCAGCAGCAAGCTAAGGTATACAATCCTTCTTTTTACTTAACCAAGAAACCAATATTTTCCCAAGAAAGAATGCACCACCACTTGTACTCTTTTGTCATCAATATTTCTTTCCCAATAAACATTAATATAAGCATGTAAATCAAAATCATCATATTTTTATACCATAAGCCATAATCTATTGTTCGTTTCAAATATCTAAATATTCTTTTTACAGCAGCAAGGTGTGTCTCTTTAGAATTTTCTTGATATCTTGTCATAATTCCAACTACATTAGTGATATTTGGTCTAGTGTGACTCAGATATTGTAAGCCTCCATTCATAGATCTGTACTTTGTATGAAAAACACTCTAATATTCATCTGTAGTAGTAAGATTTTGACGAGTAACCATAGGTGTTCCAATAGGTTTACAATCTTCCATTCCAAAAAATTTCAACATTTCTTTAGGATACTTTGTCTGAGAAATAAAAATACCACTCTTAATCTAATTAATTTGCAATCGAAGGAAAAATTTCATCGCACCAATCATTGACATCTCAAATTCACTTTCCATTTGTTTAGAGAATCTTTTACTCATTATGTCATTTTCTCCAAAAATGATATCATCAAAAAAAACTTAAACTATTAGAATTCCATCTTCATTGGTTCTTAAGTACAAATTGTTGTTTATATTACCTTTTCTGAAACCAAGATGAAGTAGATAGTTTTCCAATCTTGCATACCATGATCTTGGTTCTTCTTTCAATCCATACAAAGATTTCTTTAACTTGTAAACCATGTCCTCATTTTCTGTCAAAGGAAATCCATCGGGGTGTTCAACATACACTTGCTCTTCTAGATCTGCTTTTAAAAATGTATATTTCACATCCATTTGATATACTTTCAAGTCTTTGTGTGCAACATAAGCAAGAAATAATCTTAGATCCTCAAACCTACCAATAAGAGAAAATGTTTCTTCAAGTTTTATACCTTCTTTTTGCGAGTAGCCTTTACAAACTAGTCTTCCCTTATTTCTTACAACCAATCCTTCTTCATTCACCTTGTTTCTAAAAACCCACTTAGTTCCTATAACATTCTTATCTTTAGGTCTAGGAACCAGTTCCCAAGTGTTTTTTTTTTTTTTAATCTTTTCCAATTCTTCTTGCATAGCCTTAGTCCAAGATTCATCTCTACTCGCCTCATCAGTAGATTTTGGTTCAACTTGATAAATAAAACAAATTTCATCTCTTAATCTCAATATTTTCATCATTCTTCTATTTTCAACTCCAATGATTTTATCTTCAGGATGGTTTTTGATGAAAGGGACTCCCCTTGATACCACAAGTACACGACAGAAACAAAGAGAAATAACAGAAATTTGCAAGAATAGAAAATTGGATTCTTATTGGCTCCACAAATGTGGAATTACAAACTTCAAAATTACAATATCAAAAGCCACATGGGCATCCCTTACAATAATCTGTAGGACAAAGCCTCAAATAACCACCCATAACTGCCCTAGAAAACACCACGGGCCTTCCTTAAATAGGCAATTTTCCACCGCCTAAGAAGGTTCCAGAAATCTAGCCATTAAGGCCGACTACCCTTAGAATTTAATTATTTTTCACTTTTACTACAAAAGGGTTAGCTTTAAATATTTACAAAACATGAGATTAGGTAGCCCAACTTTCGGAAGCCATAACTTTTGAATCGTAGCTCCGATTGGCTATTATAACCACTTTCTGGAAATGGGAGATTGCAATCTACAGTGCCTAACACATGAAGTGCCAGACAACTAGGGGTTTGAGCTCAATCCAGAGCCTCTAAGGTCCTATAAATTGAGCTCAAAGGTTTTGCACCCTAAAATCTCAACAGTAAATCCTTAATAACTTCGCCAAAACAGATGATCTGGCAATGAAATTCAACTGGCATTCTTATATGACTAAGATGAACCTTCACCTGGAAAATTAGAACATTTTGAGTTCAAACTACTAACTTACTAAAAATAGTAAGTTTCCAAAAATAGTAGCTTTGTACAAAATAGCCCTTATTGAATAGAAAAACACATATTTTTGGGTGATGCAAGATTTCCCTTACACCCAGGATGCTCCTGCATCTGACACCCGGGATAATTTGAGAAGTGACCCTGTCACGTCTTAGGTGTGTAGAGGAAAACCAAGCTGGTCAACCTCCTCCTTTGTCAGACATGATGAATCTTCTATAGTTCATCCTCTCCATTTGACCAGATATTATTCATATTTCATGTTCCTTGTGCTTCTGCCAACATGACTATCTAGTATATCTTCAATCTCCTTGGCAGCTGAAGTAGTAGTTGGAATACTCCACTGTGTTTTTGTGACCTCACCTTCAACACCCCCTTCATGGTACTCTATCACATCTGCAATGTTAAATACTAGTGAAATATTCAACTCAGTAAGCTATTCTACCTCATAAGCATTTCCTGAATCATGCTTCTTTAGTATCTTACATGGCCCAAACTTCTTCATTTTCAACTTGTTATATGTACCAACTGGAAATCACTTCTTTCGCAAATGAACCATGACTTCAACCCCAACCTGAAATTCTTTGTGCCTCTTTCTCTCATCTGCCTTAGCTTTATACTGCGCATTCATCATGGCAATGTACTTCCTCACCTCCTCATGGATGTTCTTCAAATGATCTGCAAAATCCTCAGCTTCAGCACTACTTATCTCTCCTTTGTCTATCTTCCTCAAATCTAAAGAATTTCTGGGACTACTTCCAAATACAATCTGGAATGGTAATTTACCAGTGCTCCTATTGACAGAATTATTGTAAGCAAATTCTGCTTGTGGTAGAATCAAATCCTGGCCTGTTGGCTTATCTCCAACCAAACATCTCAGCAAATTTCCCAAACTCCTATTCACCACCTTTGTCTGTCCATCCGTTTGTGGATGATGTGATGAGCTGAACTTCAAGTCTGTCTTCAAATTATTCCACAATGTGCACCAGAAATATCCAACAAACTTAGTGTCTCGATCTGAAACTATACTCTTTGGCAGACCATGTAGTCTCACCACTTCTCTGAAAAACAATTCAGCCACATGAATAGCATCATTTGTCTTCTTACAGGGAATGAAATGTGCCATCTTTGAAAACCTGTCAACCACCACAAAAATTGAATCATGTCCCCGCTGAGTCCTTGGTAAACCAAGAAGAAAGTCCATACTAATATACTCCCAAGGCTTCTCTGGTACAAGTAATGGTTGATACAATCTTGTATTCTACTTTGCTCCTTTTTCCATTTGACATACTCTACAACTCTCTATAAACTTCTTGACATCTTGCTGCAACTGTGGCCAATAATAATTCTCGCTAACCAGAGCAAGGGTTTTATCTCGACCAAAATGTCTATCCAATCCTTTTCTATGCTTCTTCTTGATGAGATTTTCCCTCATAGAACTTTGTGGAATGCACAATTGGCTCCCTCTGAATAACATTCCATCCTGAATTATGAAATCCAGCCACTTCATCCTGTCTAGAGTAACAGGTTTTGTACAAGCTTTCCAAGCTTCACCAAAATCAGGATCCTCTGGATACAAACTCTTGAGTTCCTTGAACCCAACCACTTTGATCTGCATCTCTATTAGCAAAATTTGTCTTCTGCTAAGAGCATCTGCAACTCTGTTAGACTTTCCACTCCTATGTTTCAAAACAAATGTGTAACTCTACAAAAATTCAACCCATTTCAAATGTCTT
>MU226843.1:1404698-1416452 GCA_018584345.1 Thuja plicata | reverse complement strand
TTCTGAGTTCAAACGACTAACTTACTAAAAATAGTAAGTTTCCAAAAATAGCAGCTTTGTACAAAATAGCCCTTATTGAATAGAAAAACACATATTTTTGGGTGATGCAAGATTGCCCTTACACCCATGATGCTCCTGCATCAGTTTTTCTTAACATACCTAGGAGTTATAGAAATGTTAGTAAGATCATTTGAATCATCTTAACATACCTTGATTTCATGGTCAATCTCAAAAGGTTCTTCTTGATCAGTAGTAACCTCCTTGATCTTTGTAGTCTGGTTGTAGTCATATATTCTTTCCTCAAACTGGAACTTTTTATCAATCCTCACATTAGCGCTTGCAATCGTCTTCCTCAATCTTAGATTAAAACATTTATAAGTTTTTCTTTTAGTGAAATAACCAAGATCCCTTCATCACTTCTAGCATCAAATTTTCCTATCTCAGCATCTCTTTTTATATAGCATTTACTACCAAATATTCTAAAATATTTCACAGTAGGAGTATGATTAAAGCATAATTCATAAGGATCCTGAAAAGACAATATCATTTAATTGTACCTTCTCTTTTCTCAATTTTGTTAAAAGTATAAACAATAGTACCAACAACTTCTCTCCAATAGATACATGTCCTTCCAGAATCATAGTTCTAGTGACATCTAATATTGTTTTATTTCTTCTCTCTACTATCCTATGCTATTGTGGTGTTCTAGGAGAAAATGTATGTTTGTATATTCCATGCTCTTCATAGTAGGTATTGAACAAATATGAAGTAAAATCTCCACCTCCATCTTTTCTCAAACATTTTATCTTTAAGCCTGATTCATTCTCAACTTTTTCTTCGAATATCTTGAATTTGACAAAAGCCTCAGATTTCTATCTTAGATATAAAACCCACATCATCCTATAAAATTCATCAACAAAAAGTATAAAATACCTTTCACCATAGTAAGATCTTGTTCTTGTAGGACCAAACAGATCTGTATGCACTAGATCCAACTTCCCTTTCACTGAGTAAGATTTTCTTTTAAAGCTGCTTCTAGTCTATTTCCCCATTACACATTCTCTACACATGGTTTTAGATGGTTTCAAAATATTTGGTAGGTCTCTAACTGCATTAGTCATACTTTCCTTCACAATATTATCAAAATTCACATGAAAATATCTTCTATGCCATAACCAATTGTCATCAACCTTCGCAACAAAACAAGAAGCCTCATATGTATTTAATTCAAATACATTACCTCTGGATATAGTACTAGATGCAATCAAGTTTCCTAACTTACTTTTGATAGATTATTTACCATCAATAAATTTCAATTGATAACCTTTGTCCACTAGTTTTCCAACACTCAACAAATTATGCTTAAGTACATCAACAAGTAAAACATTTTCAGTATTGGTCTTTCCAAGAATAAAAATAGATCCAACTCCAATGATAAGCTTGGGAGTATTGCCACAAAATCTCACAACAACACCATCATACTTGGTTATTTTAAACAATTTGTCTATCTCTAGTCATATGGTGTGAACAACAATTGTCTATGACCCATTCAAATTTATTTTCAACATGTGATACTAAGGCTATTTCTTCATGAATAGGTTTATCATCCTTGATATCAATAAATTCAATCTCATCATAATCAATAGCATCATCATCAGAAACACCTTCACTAGCATAGTAGCATTCCTTCTCCTTGGAATACTTAGATTTATAAAACTTAGATTTATTCTTTGGAACCCTTGTAGGACATCTAGATGCAAAATGACCTATCTTATTGCATGAAAAACATTTCATAGGCAACTTTCCTTTAAACTTACCCTTACCTCTCTTTTCACTTCTAGCGATCAGGGCCACAATTTCATCTAACTATCTTTATTACTCCTATATATGTCCCTAGTCACCAGCATATTCACCAATCTCTTCCCTCAAGTCACTTATGCTGATGCTCGCAGTTCCTGATAAAGTGATTTTTATTTTTATGCAGAGTTTCCTTGAATGTTGTCTCCAATTTAGGTAATGAATCTCCCAGCTCTATAGCCTCAAAAGTGGTTGATTTTTATATCAACATCTCTCTATTAAAGTTCAACATTAAAGGTATGATCTCTTCTATAGCTTACACTTTATTTTTGTAAACATGTGTCAAAGATCTAATAATCTTTTTGATTACTTCTTCCTCATTGCATGTGAATCCACCATTTCTGATTCTAGTAACAACCTTAGTAACTCTTTGTACATATGCTGTAATATTCTCACGATCTTTCATTTTCAGATTTTCCATCCTTCTCTTCTAGCTCTACAACTTTGCCTTCTTAGTAAACTTATCTCCTTCATATAGTGTTTCCAATCTTGTCCAAATGTCATGTGTAGAATCTAAATCTTTAACCTTTGGTAATTCACCTTCAGAGAGTGCACTAATCATTGTTTCTCTTGCGACCATGTTATATGAAATATCTTCTTTTCTTCATCACTAGCTTTATCTAGTTCATCCTCAGCCTTCATCTTTACATCCTTCTTTGTAATAATCCAATAGTCGATTCAGAAGCATAGAAAATGTGTTCTCATCTTATTCTTCCAACTTTCAAAGTTTTCAGAATCAAACTTCAAACTATCCTTCCTATAGAATACCATCTTTAGGATCACCTCAAGTTGATCATCTTTCTCTCTAAGGACTAGTAGCTTTGATACCAATTAATAGGAATAACAGTCCACCAACACAATTGGGAAGGGGGTGAATGTGTTGTGAGACAAATTATTAAACATTATACATTATACATAAAAGATTTAATCCAAGTGAGAACACAAAAAATACCAACACCATAACATAATCTCCTTTGTTGTCAAAGAAACCCTGTTAAAGGTAAAACCTCAATGTGAATTAGCACCCACAAATGATGTACTGAGAGTATAGTATCCTTGTTAAAATATTTAACCCTGTTAGGAGCTTATTGTTGCATTATAGTACAAATTCCCTATTAAAGGATTGACCATGTTAGGAGTCAAGAGTAATAGTGGGCTCACTGCCCAGGCATACTTCCTAAAGATGGTTAAATCCACCCTGAAGACTTACTATTTGAAATACAAATAAATATGAGATATACAATCTAGTGAACTGTCTAATAGCAACTATATTTTTTCATCAATTACAATGAAGTAACCTAATTACACACTCTTCTCTTCATCCAATAGACTTTGCACAAACAAGCACGTAGCTTCCAAACTCCACTATCTCTTCCACACTACCATAAAAGAAAAATAATTTCTTTTATATAGATTTAAAATAAGCAAATAGGTCATCCAATTAGGTTTCCCAAATGGACAAATAAGTACATAACCCCTTGATAAGAGACACATGGTACCTATAAAAATTATAAATCAATTATAATTCATCAAATATAATATAAGATCCTTAATCCACTCTCGCAATCCATAATTCACACTACATCTTTGAAGTGAGCCCCAAATAGGTATCCAGAACACATACCACAACTGACATCACCAAGAGTTCTGCGACTTGTGAAACATAATAACCTTCCTTCATATGTCTTTTTCCATACCTTAAGCTTACATAACCCGAATCCATGTTGCACGTAAGTTATTCTCAAAACACAGAGACTAACTCTCTCAAAGATCACTATCACCGTCTAGTATATAGTCTTCACTAAAACATCTGTAACTCATCCAATATACAATATTAATCCATGTGAACTTAGATGTAAGATCCAAACATATCCTTGTACATATCACCATCTTCGCTCACTTTGGATCAACAATACAATACCCACACACTTCTTTCATTCATCTAGATACAATAATAACTAGTCTAATCTCCCTGCATAGAAACCTATATTGACATCAGTGACAAAACATGAATATCAACAACAACATCAGAAACCAATTCCAACATGAAGATACTATTAATATTTATTTTGAGGATGTTCCTCATAAGGAAGGGTCCTTAATGAATTATATTGACCCTTATCCTAAAATGTACCTCCCCATGAGGATCATGTGATGCAAGAGGGTAATATCATGGTTATTTACAAAGAAAGACTCACTACCCAAAGAAAGAAGGCTCTCTTCCTAGATGAAGATGGATGAAAGAAAATAGATTCACAACTAATGTACTTTTTATCTCAACGAAATGATGTAAAGATACCTTAGGCTCACTTCTTCTGGTAGAGAACACATGGAATTATACACTTCTCAAGAACACACATCACACCACTTGATACACATAGAGAGATAGATCATCTTTCATACATAACAATTCTACACACACACACACACACACACACTTGCACAAGTATACACACATTTTATACTTTTTTCTAAACAATCCATCCTTTCTTTATATCATCCTTTCATTGAAAGATCTCCCATGGTTGAATAAGCATCTTAACCAAATATAATTTGAATTAGGTCCGCACTACACATTCTCATGATGTAAAATAATGAGAAGTGGACAAAAACATGCATTAATTAGACAAAAACAAATAACACACATGCAAAATTCCATCTTACATTCACTGGGGAAATCAATTAAAGTGTAAACACTCAATATTGGCCAAACGTAGAGTAGAAACACCATTAAAGTTTGAATCCATGCCTCTAAAAATCAAGATCTCATGCTAACTGAATTGGGTAAAGCTAAGTACATGAAAATATCAGTAATAAAATGACATCAGAATCCATCATGCATAGAAATGTGGAGCATTAATTTTACATAGAAAATGTTTTCATTATTAGACAAGGCTAATTCCATTGAACCTCAATCCAAAGAAAAATAATTTGAATAAAAAATCATCAAACATTACTCAACAAAGTAAATAAATATCTCATTATTAGATTTTCAATACGAAGAATATATACAACAAATGCACAAGAAATCATGACTAGTGACAACAAAAACAACATGTTGACATCAATGACAACCATACTCACTTAACCAACAACTCAATTTGATAAATCTTGCAACAATATACCCCTTTTTCATTGATGACAATACACTAATGAAAGAAACAAAATTATCCATCCCAAACTCTTCCCATAATGCAAGATTATCCCCCTTTAACATCAATGGAAATGGTCAGATTCAAGACTAATTATTCATTCGGCTCTACTCTCTTTGACATATACATATTATCTCATAATAGAACTTAGCTCCCCATAAGAGGAAGTCAAATTTATTAGTGCAGATTCAAGATTTTATATTAAGTTAGTTGGACTATTGTACGTCCATATGCATCTAGCTCTGATACAAAGGGGCAGTGATGCCCAATTTTTCTCAGAGATATGAGAAAAAGTATCCTTATAAAATTCCTTGGTAAAAATATCACCTATCTTCTCTTTATTAGATATATACTCAAGCTTTACCTCATTCTCCAAACCATTTTCCCTCATAAAGTGATATGAGATTGAAATGTATTTTTTTCCTCAAATGCACTACTAGATTCTTTTACATACTTATTGCATAGGTATTATCATATAAGACATAAATTATCTCATCATATATAATTCCAATATCTTTCAAAGTCTATTTCATCCATAATGACTGTTTATAACATAATGCAGTAGCAATACATTAAGATTTAATGGTAGATAGGGATATTGAATCACATTTCTTACTTGAAAAAGAAACTAACTAGGGTTTAATGAAAAATGCACCCCTAGTTGTACTTTTCCAATCATCCACACACCCAACCTAATATGCATAGATATAATCCATCAAATAATTTGTTTTAGGGATACCACAATGTGAAGTCTTCTATACATTTTAAATATCAGAAAATTCTTTTCACAATAGCAACATGTGTTTCTCTAAAATCTTGCTAAAATTTGGCTACAAGATAAACGACATGAATAATATCTGGTCTAGTAGCAGTTAGGTATAATAATCATTCAATAATTGATTTGTATTTTATCTCATCAACCATAGGAGATCCAAAACCTTTACTCAACTTACAACCAATAGAAATAAGAGTACATACTAGTTTAGCATTCTCCATTGAGAACTTTTTCAACATCTCTTTAACATAGTTTTATTGTGAAATAAAGATATCTTCACATTTGTAATTAACTTGCAAACCAAGAAATAAATTCATTTCCCCAAGCATAGACATTTTAAAATCTTATGGCATCTCATCAATGAACTAATTATACATACCATCATTTTCTTCAAGGATTATATCGTCCATATAGACAATTATAATAAAGATATAGTTTGTCACAACCTTAAAATAGAGATTAGTACCCAAATTACCTTTCTTAAATCCTTGCTTCAACAAATATTTTTCAATCCTGACATACCAATATGTTAGAGCTTACTTCAATCCATGCAATTTCATTTTCATTTTTCAAGCCATATTTGGATCATTTGATAGCTTGAATCCTTCTAATTTCTCTACGTACACTTTTTCAGCTCTCTATTCAAGAATAGAAATTTCACATCCATCTGATAATACTTGAAGTTCTTATGTTTTTCAAAGGCAAAAACATCCTAATTTCTTCCATTCTTTCCACAAGATCATAATTTTCTTCAAAATCAATTACTTCCACTTGTTTATAGCCTTTACGAACAATTATTTCCTTATTCCACAATCTGTTTCCATCTTCATCAAATTTTTTCTAGAATACCCATTTATTTACAATAAAATTCATATTAATTGGAATTGGGACAAGTTCCCAAGTCTGATTCCTTTAAATTTGGTATAGTTATTTTTTCATAACTTTCAACCAATTGTGATCACTACAAGCTTCTTTCATACTTTTTGGTTATATTTCTAAGATTAAGAACAAGTTAACCTATTCTTTAATAACTTTACTTCTTGTGATGATGCCTTTTTTTCTTATCTCCAATTATTTATTTCTCTAAATGATTCTTCTATCTATCTCATTCTCAACCATAGCCTTGCATATCTCAAAATTTTCTAGAGCTTCAATTTTTTCTTTTAATAAAGTAACACAAGTAATTCTAGTCTAATCATCAATTAAGAGAATAAATTACATATCACCTTTATGACTTCTTGTTCTAGTTGGACGAGAAATATTGGGATTTACTAATTCTAACAGTCTAATATAATATTGTTCCTTAACCTTGAAAGTTTGCCTTACATTTTTCAGACTTGAGATTCTTTGCAAACTTTATATTAATAGGCTTGGTAAGATTAAACAAATCTCTAGCAACTTAAATTGAAATTATACTTATTATATTATCAAAAATATTGTTGCACATCCTCCGCTACCTTAGCCAACCTTCATTGATTTGATACATTAAGAAAAATCAAGTACTAGTCTCCAACTACTAAAAATTTCCATCTATCCTTTTTCAAACAAAAACCATAGTTCTATATATTTTCTAGATCTCACAACCATCATCGTAAAAAAAAAATATTATATCCATTCACACACATTTGTCCAAAACTCATAAGATTAGGATTTAAGCGTTTAACATAATACAAATTGTGATTTTTTTTCTTTCCATTAAAAATTAGTATAACCTATTGCAACTATCTTAGAAGTTTGATCATCTCCAGAAATAACAACACCTCCATAATACTTTTTAAGAATGCATACTCACTCATCCAACAACTCATTCTACTGAATCTCACAACAATCTCCCCCTTTGTCATGTTAATGAAAAAACATTAACTATAGAAACAACAAAAAAAATTCAACCCAAACTATTCAAGTTTCACAAACTTACTTTTTCCACAAGTCATGTGATTAGAACATTTATTATCAATAATCCATTCATCACTATCTCTTCTAACATGAGAAGAAGAATGCACAATATCTACAATATCAACATCAACTTTTAAAGATTTTATTTCAATAATTTTATAAGGGTTAGTAGAACAACATTCTTCTTTAACAACAATGAATGAGAATTCATCATCTTCTTCATAATAATATTCATCATTAGAAATACTAGAATCTTCTATCACATGTAATAAGATTTCTTATTAAACTTTCCTTTTCTTTCTTTATTCTTTTAATTTTCAATTTATCGGGACAAATCATATTGACTAATATTTCCACAACTGAAGCATTTAAATGGAAACTTACCTTTTCATTTTCGGTTCCTTTCTTCACTCTTCTTACAATTTTTCCCTTAATCCCATCAAAGTCTTCCTCACCAATTTCCTCTTCTTTTGTGGATTTAGTAGCTTTAAATGTAGATTTTACTCTTGCGCTAGTAGTACCAAATTCTCTAATCTGAGAAGAAATTATCCATATATTCATTATCTTATATAAATATTCAAATTTTGAGATTATTATATAGTAGAAACCTTAGAACTATATGGTTTACTAAGAGTTCTGAGTACCTTTCACACAACATCATTTTCTTCGAACTCATTGTCAAGATCTCTTATCTCAAAAATTATGAGTAGTTTCTAAAGGTACATTTTTTTTAAATCACTCTTAGAAAGACCATTGAAGATATCATACCTTGCCTTCTCATTTTCTTCATAAGCCTTGATCTCATTAGGTGTGCTTAACCCATTTTCTAGTTTCACATATTCTTTCTTGACAACCTTCCATATTTTATAACTTTTTATCTCTGCAAGATATTTTGTTTTCATTAGTTTATTGAAATTCATGGAGTCAAGGAGAATCAATCAGTAAAAGTAGATATTCAAGTATAACAAAAGTTTATAATGCACACCGAGCCAATCGGTAAAGAAAAAAGTTCATGGAGTACCAAACATTTATATTTATCAAGTGACACACTACATCGAGCACATGTAGTACACCGAGTGATGTGTTAGGATTAAGTAATACTAAGAGGGGGGTGAATCAGTATTACATTACTTTAAATTAAACTTAAACCAATTCCACATAAACCATTTGATTGCTTAATGAAAAGAACATAAGAAAATAACACACAACTAATTACACCATTATTTGTTGTCAAGGAAACCTTGGCCAAGGGAAAACCCCGATGGTGATGGCACCCACAAGAATGCACTAAAGTATAATGTACCTGTTAGGAGACCTAGCCCTGTTAGGAGCTGATTATTACATAGTACATTTCCTTTTTAAAGGAATAACAACCCTGTTAAAGGTATACAATACCTTGTTACGGGTGCACTGAGCTTACAACTCTTACAATCAATACTCCAGAAAAGTATTCTCAAAAATGAACAAAAATAAGCATCTCCAATGCTTAGATATTTCCAATTGTAGCTTTTAATATTTGCAATCTTTGATCTCTCATCTGCCATCACACATATCCATCCATATGCCATATTTCTTCACTTTACAAAATGTTCTTCTTATATATATGCATTACATCCTTAGGTCGACTTCCTATTACAATACACAAAAAAAATACTTATCCAAAAAGTAAATATAATATCAGTGCTCTTGTATTACCAAAGTATAGGTAATTCAAAATATCAATCCAACTTAGCATGCTTGAATTCCATCTCATGCTCCCACAATCATTGCAACTATTCAACTGCTATGTTACACTATTCTTCTATCTTCGTATGTATTCAAATCTCTCCAACTCTCTGTAATCATCACCCAAACCAAATCGATCTTAACTGTAGGTCATTAATACATCATAGTATCTTCCTCTAACCTCACTAGTCATCAAACATAATACATGATCTTCGCCATCCAAAACAATATTGTTATACTCTTTTGTTTTTGTTTCTTTACTTAGTGGATTTTAGAATTGAATCTCCAAAACTATTCTTAACTCGATCTGTTCTTTAGGTTCTTCAAGAATAGGTTTTTCTCCATCAGTCTTTGCATTAAGTTTTTCTTCTTGAGTCATAGAACATTCAACTTTATTGAAACAAAAAAAAATCGTATCTCCTTTAGGTTTGTTTCTATCTCTTTGTTCATCGATCAAGTCACTGCTCATGTCAAGTCTCTCAATAATTTTCTTTGTCTGAACAAGTTCACCTTTAATGATCTGATTATATTTCTCCAATTATAGATACTTGTTCTTGTAGTGGTCAAGCTCAGTCTTCATTTGTCTCATCAGAATATTAGCATCCTTCAAAGCTTATTCAATCTTATCTTTAGCATTATTTTCTTGTTGAATCACTTTAGCCACTGTTTCATGATCAAGCTTCAAGGTACCATTTTCTTGTTCAAGTTTCTTTATCTGATCTAAATTATTATTGTTTGAATCCTCTTTTATATAAACCATAAGATCATGTCTCTAATTTTTGGAAAGTTCAAGTTGATCTTTTAGTTTCTTAATGAATCTGTCATGCCCAAAAGTTGGACAAAAGCACACGAACAAAAATTTTTATATAACGCATTAAAACGGGATACGGAAACAACACGAGTGTAACATGTGCACACAAAATGGTGCAAGGATAAACGATAACCAGAATAGGTCACAAGAAGAGGAATAGCTTTCACAGCTATCCTAAGGGATGACTAAAGTTCCCAACTGGAACTGCACGCAAATCAAGATAGTTTGACTAAAAGTCAACTAGGGTTGACCAAAAGTCAAACATCCCTTGAAATATGTGAAGGAGGGTCACTAAAGCCTACTACGCACAGAGAAAGTCAAAGGTGCGCAAAATGAGATAGTTGACCAAAAAGTCAACCATGTTGACCAAAAAGTCAACTGTCTCCAAAAGGCTTGAAACTAAAATTCTAGGTTCCAGAGAGCGAGGGGAACCACTGGTTCAAAAAACAAGGTAAACGGAGTATGTTTGACTTTTGTTGACAAAAAGTCAATTATACCTGCCACTAAGCCAAGGATAGCGAAAATATCCTTATTTGGTAGAAATCGCTAAGAAAGGAAGTTTAAAATGACCCTAAATAAAATGGAATTACATAACATCGAATTTCTCTTTGAGTTAAAATTATTTAAAATATCACTTAATCCTAATCAAAAAATAACATTTATATACTTACCAGAAATCATATTAATTTAATAACCTATTAATAAAATTTAACCTAGAAATACTAAGAAATTTATTTTCCTTTAGATATACTTAATAAAAACTAATCTAAAAATAATTAAAATAAAACTTAATACGAATAGATTAAATAAACTAATCTAATATTTTAATTAAATATAAGGCAATATGTATTAAAGAAAAAAAACATCTATAAATAAATAAAACTTTTAAATAAATATATATGTAACACCTAATCTAAAAGAAGATTACCCTTTAACATTTAAAACATATCTAAACAAATTATATCCTTTTATTTTAAAATTACAAATAAAATAAATAAAATAAAATAACTTATATTTATATGTGCATAAACCGAATTGCATGATGTGATCAGATCTTACATGTAATCAAATCTAAATTCTTTTCCAACATACATACCATATTTTTTTAAATCAACTTCTTAATTTATTTAATATAAAAAAAAAGATATTCTAGCTAAATCAAATCTAATAGCAAATCTAAGATAAATTTTTTTTTAATCTAACATGAAAATCAAATCTAAAAAGCAATTATATAATATACATATTTAACCTAACATCCGGATTCCAAAAAAAACATATATATATATATAAAAAATTAAAATAAAACAATTTAAATAAAAGAAAACCACAGGAGGTGGCCAGAGGGTAGCGGTTCGGCGGCGGCGAGAGAGGTTGAGGCGGTGGAAACGGACGAAGGTGGCAGATGAGTTGAAACCCGGCGGCGACAGGGGTTGTTTGAAACAGAGAGGGGGAGCAGAGGAATCGACGCGGTGGTGGCCGCAAGCGGCGGCACCACCGCCCGACAGCGCAAGAGGGGGGCAGGGGGTAAGGTGGGGGCG
>MU226843.1:1383095-1403029 GCA_018584345.1 Thuja plicata | reverse complement strand
AAGGTTTAACCCAAGGGTGAAGTAACTCTAACCAATCCTTACCCAAACCACTTCCTAACCCTCCAAGGGTAAAGTCAAATGAAACATGGGTAGAAGAGAGAGTGAGGTTAACCAAAGTCACACTCCTGTTTCAAATTCGCTCAAAGATGAAAGTGACACTTAAAGGGAGTAATAAATGAGTTTAGAGGCTCATTAATGACAGAAAATGACCCCTAACCCATAGGGTACCAAGTTGGGTGACTAAAACTGACCCCGGTTACCCTCTAGGAGTCCAAAAGACCCTCTAAAACTTACCCTGAAGTTAACCTACGAAATTATAAGTCAAAAAAACTCTAGAAACTTCTAACCCTGGGGTAAGCATGGGTACTACTCAAAGATGACCTTAGTTAACCCTTGACTTACCTTGGTTTCCCTTTACTAGCCATGTCCATAATAAATTACAACACTTGCCAAATTTGGCACATTAAAATAAAACATTAGACATGACTTGATAACAAGAACATATACTAATTAAATAACATACATGCAAACCACGTTCACGAAATAAACACATAACAACGAGGTCCATGTCTCTTTATATAGACAGGACCTTGGTAAGCATAGGTATATACACAGGTTTCAGTACTGGGTCCCCGATTTAGATCCATGGTCAACTCTTCCTGCACACTCAATGCACACGTCAGTAGATCTAAAACAACATGATATGAAACATAACATAACATCAATAACATAAGTAAGCATATAAGTCATATTGCATTTAGAACTGAAATATCCTAGCATTGGTTTCCTAAACCATTTCCATCATATTACATTTATACATTTAGATCCATATAAAACATCAACATAAGCTGAAACCAAATCAGAACATAAACATCTCAAAAGTACCCTGATTACAAAATCAGGTGCTGAATATATAACACAGTATTCCACCGATCCTTAAAAGTATGAAAAGTATCGCTGAAAATCAAAGTATGTCACAATAAAGGGTTTCAAAGATGAAACAGAGTGCCTCAAAAACTATTAAAATTCACACTTTTGCTAAAAAACCAATGACACGCTATAGAATTCTTCAAAAAATCTCTACTGAAATCAAGTTTACCAATGCTTGAATAGTTCAAAAAATCTCAAATCACAAGGTGAAATGAATCGTTAATGGTTCATCCCTTTATAGGCTTCAAGGTATGTTTGCAATAAATGTACTGTTCATTGGAGTTAGTGCAAAATAGTTGTCCTTAGCTGCCTTTGATAATCTCTCGGTCACAACCCAAAATAGCTCAGCACATATGCCGACGATATCAGTCCTAGTATAATACTAATTCTCGGCACCTCTAGTGCTTAAGTGACTTTTCTCAGTATTTTAACTTTAAAATATGTCTTGATGCTTCTTATCATATGTAGATATTGACTTTGGCACAGTATATGTTAGGAACTGATGTAAGATATGAAATTTAAATACAGTTCCTTATGTACCTTTTCTACTTAGTTTGAGATTGTGTGATCATCTGATCCATTGGATTGGGTGTGTTGGTACTCCTAAATTTGGAACAAATTTGGAGTGACCATGTTAAAATTTTCAGTTAAGCAAAGTAAGTACCCTTAAAATTTTGTGTGAGAAGGCTTAGTTAAAATGTTTGTGAGGGTACCCGGATGATTTTCATCAGATATTACTTGGGAAGAGGGTTTAATGTCTTCCATTTGGCATATGCAGTGGGTCCCACCTCCTAAATTTCAATTCTGACATGTTTAGGGAGTACCCATTTTGAGGGGGTAAATCTACATTTTGCTAAAGTGTCATCTTAATGTCCGGGGCCTAGTTTGCCTCTGAATATCTTGCACCTATTGAGTTTCATAGGCCATCACTTTGGGAATGTGTTACATACATATCAGAGAGTCATTTTTTAGAACTCGGGTCATTCCAAATACATTTGATAGGTTTTCATACTTCCCAAAGTTGGTTACTCAGAACTGTTTGCATTTTTGTTCTGCCTAGAAATCTGAATAGCCCAGTTTGACAGGTTATAACTTTTGACCAGTTGATTCAATGGAGAAATTTATTTTTGTACTGTGTTTCAATATTTCTATTTTGTAGATCCCTATGAAATCAGATGACAATTTTTCTAAAACCATTCTGTTAGTGAATAATTCTGATTTCCTGAGTATTCAAGTGCAAAATTACTAAGTTGTCCACTTTGGGGTCTTGAAAATGTATACCCAGTTGAACATTTTGGATAATTGAGTTGTCCCTCATATTGTAAACATAGGAGTGCACCTATTTGAAGACTTAAAAATTCCTGCCAATCCATTTATCCACTTTTCCAGAGCCTTTCCGTTTCCAATTTAATGAAGTTTCTCTGAAGATCCAGATTTCAGAATTAAATGGCATACTTTGTGGTTTCCCTATTTTGTACCCAGTTCAAGGTCAAACATAATTGAAGGTTGATCTATATTGTAGATATAGTAGTGATCTCATCTCAAGATTCCCAAACTTTGATCAATCCAGTTGATCACTTTGCTTCGTTGTTTCCAGATTCTGTTTCTACTTTTTCACTGTGTTAAAGTTCAGAAAAGTGTTAAGATGCTAACATTTGCAGATTTATATTAGTTGAACTATTTGCTTTCAGAATAATATAGTTGAGGATTCATGTTTTTCATATGACATTGAATCTATGTTCAGAGGTTCAGATATTGAAGGTTCATCTTGATGACTTTATGATTTCAGTTTCAGAGGCATTTTATTCAGTTTGTAGTGCAGAAAAGAATTAAGTTTTCAGAATGGCCATTTTGTAAGAGTGATATCTTTCTGTCTAAAAGATTTTTTTAGGAACCAATCAGGGCATCATGCTTATTACATATGAATTTAATATTTGACCTAATGGTGAAATTTCAGAGCTTGATTTAACGATTTTACAAGTGATCGATTTGAAGAAGATATATGTTGTTTCAGCATTTGCACCTACACAAGTTTTCTGAAAGGCTAAGTTTGCACTATTATATCTTGTGCCTGAGGATGAATTTGGCTAGCACTTTCTGCATGTGTATTCAATGGTAATCAATGAATCTTTTTTCCAAATGCTAGAGTCAGATTACTTGTTTCAGTGAATTTTTGAGGCCAATTGCCATAATTGTGGTCGATTTGCATAAGTGCTAAAATGATTTTAAGGTCCACCGGTTTGTACTTTATGGTAAAATTTGAAATGTGAAACCCTGAATAGGAGGCATCGGGTGCATGAAATCTTTCAAATAATGAAAAACAACAATCAATGCCATCCACCATTCAGCATTTTGTCAAATTGTTCACATTGTCAGAATTGTACTTTAATGCCAGTTGCATTCTCATGGGGATAGCTTGCAACTACAAAGTAGGAACATTCTAAGTTTCTTCTATGTTATAATTGGATCACCACACCATTCGTGTATCCATTAGGGAATTAACAAAGGGGATATGGTCAATATACATAGCAATTTCAAAATTGACCTGAAGTATACTCGATTGATCGACATAGCATTTGGTGGATGAGCCCACATTAAACAAAATGGAAACAAAGAAAGGAATATGAATTGGTTAAAAGCCAAGCAGAGGTCTACACAATATGAAAAGGTAAAATGGAATATTAGAAGCCAGAAACTATATACTATGGAGAATGTTTACATTTTAGAAACATTAAAACAGTGAACAACAAATGCAATTGCCAGATGTAATACTAAACCCAGCGCATCTACAAGATAATGGAAGTTGTGTAGCATATTAGGGAGCTTTTAGTGGAGTTTAAAAACTAAAAATTGCAAATGCTAAGAGCCTGTGCTATTTTTCGGGGGCAATATGGATGTAATGACAATGCAAAGAGGATAGTGCAATGTTTAACAAATGAGTGCCCAGAAATCCATGCAGGGCATCACCAAAGTAATGGCAGGCTGCGCAACATTTAGAATGAAAACTCACACCATGAAAGGAGAAACTTCACGCAGCATTTGGGGGAACTACAAATTACATAAACAAATCCAATATGATGGAAATACCAGCTACTACGACAGATAGTAGAGGGAACATTTTCAATGTTTTAAGTTGAAGTTTGTAGAAGTGAAACCATGGAAGATGGCGTCCAGCTCCATGGAGTAAAATGTTAGTCTTCATTAGTAGAGAAACAATGCAATTAGCCAACAATTCTACTCAAAATCCTTCAGCAAAGTGGAAAACCATGCATTTGTTTTATCCCACATTCTCTCTACAGGGGGTGTTTTTAGTATTTATATACTAAAACGCTTAGTATATGAAATAAGTAAGAGAGCCCAGAGGCTCTTGGCAGGCTCTTGAGGGTTGAAGGAATGGATGCATGGGAAAACCACTACATTTTGAGATAAATTTTGAAAATGCCTTTGAAACCTTGAAACCCATTATCCCACATTCATCCCACTAGCAAAAACTGAGATGTTTATATGCCAAAATGAGAACATGTTAATATGAAGCTGATGAGGAGGCTATATACATGCGTGCCTAGTCATCCGACTGCCTCGATTTCCATGCCCAAAAATGGAGGAAAATGAATTTTGACAAAAATGATATGTGGCATCCGGTCGTGTAGTTGCGAGAAGTTAGCTACCAAAGGAGATAACCGTGGAGACTTGGTGACTGACCGCTAGCGGTTAGTCGCACAGTTGGGAAATGCCAAAGCTAGCCACTGAGACTTGGCGACTGACCGCTAGCGATTAGTTGCGAAGTAGCTAGAAGAGGAAGATGACTACCATGATGAGGAGGTAACCATCGGTCGCATGGTCGCCAGATAGAAATAAGTCATCGGATGCTAGTCGCCAGGTCACCCAAGGTTGATAGTTGAGTTGAAAATTGCTCGTGACTGTGAGACTGTGATTGGTTGCGTGGTCACCAGTAAGAGGTGCTAAGTCAAATTTCATGAGGCCTGGAGACAAAGGAGAAAAGTAACTATGGTTAAAGATGTGAGTCAAATATCAATTGAAAATAGCCAATATGAGCATGCCACATGTCAATTTCTAGTGAAGTCTGGGCAAAATATACATAAAATTGAGGATTTCAAAGACTTTAGAATGTGCACAAGATAAATTTTAAAAGGAATTCTATAGTTTTTATTGCTAAATCTTGATATGTTTATTCCCAGAGGGTTTTTTAAGACACTTGAAGTCAGGGGTTTTGCGAGGAAGGTCAGATTTGGGGATGAAAAATAAAGATTAAATTTGCACAGAATGGAACAAATATATTTATTTGTTTTTAAGACTTGGCAGATGAAATTATGGGAAGATATTTATCAGAGGATAAAATCAGATTTGCACAAAGGGATAAGACAAAATGCACATTTATTTCATTTGAAATCAGATTTGTGAGAGTTTTTTGTGAGGTTTTGTGAGCAGATATTTTCTCAGATTTCAAAGATATTTTCTCAGTAGATGGAATCAGATTAGATGGATTTCTCAGTGGAAAATGATGGATATTTGGAAGGGATAAAATCAGATTTTGAAAAGACAGATGGAGTCAGTTATTAATAGAATATATCAGATATTTTTAAAAGGAGGAATGAGTAAAAATTAGATTTGAGAGAAGGACAGGTGTTTGCCAGATATATTTTTTAGGGTTTCTCCTTCTTCTATATCTTCTCTTCTCTTTTATGTTTTGAGGGTTTTGATTTCAGGTTCCTATTCTGGTTCCTGTGGAGGTTCCTGGTCTTGTTCTTGTTCCTATATTTGCTTGGTTCAGTACAAGTTACCATTGGTTTGAAGATTTCTATTTGTAAAGCATACTTCTTTTTTATGCTTAGTTCTTGAGTTTATTGTCTGGATATCTGGAAACATCTTGGATTAATGAGAATATAGTACCCATGTTTGGTTCATTTGTGATCTAATTTCCTCAATAGTTGGAGTAGGTACTCTTGTCTTGCACTCTCTCTTAGTATGACCAATTTTCAAACAACTAAAACAAACTAGGCTTACATTCATCCAACTCTTAGATCTTCCTCTGAAATATATCTTTATGCAGTCTTTAGGTGCATGTCCATATTCTTCACAATAATGACAACTTTGTCTTGTGTTATAATCCTAATTGTAAGTGTTACCTTTTCTTGGTTCTTTTTCTTGTGTCTTTGATGTCCACTATTGTTTAGCATTAGATTTTCAATCTTGTGTCTTATGTCCAAAATTTAGACAATTGTAACAATATCAATTAATTCTTGATGTGGGAGGTGCATCATTAGCCTTAGCCCAACATTCATGTGCTTTATGTCCAAATTTCATATAGTTAAAGCAATAACCATTGAACTTAGGTTTAGGATTGGACTTACCATTCTTGCTTTAGAAAATGTTTGCAGTGTGTCCTAGTTTTCCATAGTGGTGGCATACAGGTTTGTTGTTCTTTGTCTTTGCATACCTCTTTTCACCAGTCTTTGATGATTCTCCTTTCTCAGTAGATGTCTTTGGTTCAGTGTGACCTAATCCAGAAGAATATTTTGGCCTTCTTGATGCTTCCATCAGATTCTCAAAATGATTCAAATCTTCATTAGGTTTATTCAACCTTTCATTCAGTTCCTTCTTAGATCTCAAATCATCTTTCAATTGATTGTTCTCAGATCTCAGATTCACAATTTCCATGTTTTTCCTACTAATCTCCTGATTTGCAAGTAGCAGTTGATTTTCCATGTCAACCTAATTGATTGTCATCATTTGCACATCATGTGTCCTTTCATCAAGTTTGATAGTCATCACTCTTTTATCTTCTTCTGCCATAGCTTTTTCATCTTCAACTTTCTTCTTTTGTTCCACTACTTCACATAGTATTACTGTCTGCATTTCTTGTTCTCTTTTCAGGTTCTTGACTTCTTCACACAGTACATTGTTCTTTTCCAGTAGATATACAATTGCTGCATCACTCTTAGTAGAATCTCCATTCTAAAATAGATTTGTAGTGTCTTCTTCCTAATAGTGAGTATCATTCATTTGTTTGGCCAAATCTTTCCTAGATGTCAATGACTTCCTCAAATCCTGTCTAGCTATCTCAAGCTGATGTAATGCTAGCTGAATTTAAATCTTTTAATTCTCAATGACTTTACCCAATCTGTAAATCTCCATCTCTAGATCTGTACTCTCAAGCTGATTAAAACCTTTTGTAGGACAATGAAGCTTTGATACCAATTGTTGGAAATACAATATTGGGAAAGCAAGATACTAAGAAGGGGGGGGGGGGGAATCAGANGTACTCTCAAGCTGATTAAAACCTTTTGTAGGACAATGAAGCTTTGATACCAATTGTTGGAAATACAATATTGGGAAAGCAAGATACTAAGAAGGGGGGGGGGGTGAATCAGATCTTGAACTTTAATCACTTTTAAAATTTTTTATCCACAATCATATAAATATGCAATCAATCTAACATCTAGTAGCATCCATGATAGTTAATTAATAACACAATACACAAAATTTGGTAACCCAGAAACCCAAATAGGTAAAACTGGGGTGGCGATGACACCCAAAAATTCTTCACTACTGCAGCAATAAAGTGTGCCTATTAGTGCTACAAGAGTTTGATTACAATATGCAATCTACCTGGTTAAAGGTCTGCCTAGTTAAGAGCTTTATATCATTACAATCTACCTTATGAAAGGATTTCAACTTACATTAAAGTAAGCACTCTATTAAGAGATTTAGAAAGGTCTGCCAGAACCACTCTATTAAGATATTTCACCTAATTCACTTGTTAGAATGTCTCAATATATGATCCTTCGATATGCACTTTGATTTTGATAATGGATCTCCTCTTTATGATACATTTTCTGATCTTCTAATCTAATATGTCCTTACTCTACTCCTCACTGCTCTTCTACTCTAGTAGATCTATGCTTCTTATCAAAACAACCCTTCACAAATCTCTCATGTATGTATGTACCTTCTCTCTATGCTCTCCAGTCGCTCACACATAATTAGGGTAAGAAGAAATCTTATTATACACTTCAAATTTGGCGAATAGATCTACATCAACGATCAAAAATAAAACTTATGCCTCCTAGGCATTCCAATTTTATGATTGGATTCATTCCACGCATAGGATAAAACAATTAAATGCATAATTAACTCTGTAGAGAATATTAAATGCTTCACATATGTTGGCCCAAAAAACCCATAAGTTGGCCCAAACATATTACCTTAAAGTTTGTGTCATATCTGACATGTATGCAAAACTGTCTTGCTTGACACTTAAGTCTCTAGCGCTCGGCACTAGATTGTCGGATAGCTCGGCATCTATGATCTGTTTTGCTTGGTAACGACTTTCTAGGTAGCTTGGCCTATACTGTTTTAGCTCAGCCATAGTGGTAGCCCACCAAAACTGCCTGAGTAAATGACTAAGTGTGGACACTAAATGATTAAAAGAAATGTAGAGATTAACAAATCCATCTTCATCTCCCATAAGTTGTTAAACTTTCTTTTTAAGGACAAAAAACTTTGATAAAAATTCTTAGGATTAAGTAATACTGAGAGGGGAGTGAATGCATATTACAACAATTTAAATTAAACTCAAACCAATTCCACATAAACCCTATGATTACCGAAATGAAAAGAACATAAGAAAATAACATACAACTCATTACACCATTATTTTTGCCAAGGAAAAAATGGCCAAGGGAAAACCCCGGTGGGGATGGTACCCAAAAGCATGCACTAAAATATAATGTCCCTGTTAGGAGACCTAGCCCTCTTAAGAGCTTAATATTGCATAGTACATTTCCTTGTTAAAGGAATAACAACCCTGTTTAATGTATACAACTTGTTAGGGGTACACTGAGCTTACAAATCTTACAATCAATAATGCAAAAAAATATTCTCAGAAATGAATAAAACCAAGCATCTCCAATGCTTAGATAGTTCCATTTTTAGCTCTTAATATATTTCAATATTTGATCTCTCATCTTCCATCACACATATCCATCCATATTCCATACTTCTTCATTTACAAAATATTCTTCTTATATACATGCATTACATCCTTTTGTCAACTTCCAATTATGATACAAAACCAAATAAATACTTATCCAAAAAGTAAATATAATGTTGGTGCTCTTCTACTATGAAAGTATAGATAATTCACAATACCAATCCAACATAGCACACTTGGATTTCATCTCATGCTCCCTCAATCGTCGCAACTGTTCAATTGCTCTATTACAATATTCTACTATCTTTACATATCTTCAAATCTCTCTAACTCTTTGTAATAATCACCAAAACCAAATCGATCTTAAGTGTAGGTCATAAATACATCATAGTATCTTCCTCTAATCTTTCTAGTCATCAAACATCATACAAAATCTTCATTTTCCAAAACAATGTTGTTATACTCTGTATTTCTATTTCTATACATAGTCAATTTCAGAACTGAATCCGCAAAACTATTCTTAACTCATTCATACTATCAGATGTGTTGCCATAAATGAAAACTATTAAGTGTCTCATATCATACCAAAAAAATCACTTTCCAACATGATGAAGATCACTTAACCAAGTATTATGGAGTTATTCAACCTAGTTAGATAATTAAAAAAAATGCGATCAAATTACATTTAATGATTGTTACAACATTAATTATGCACATAAAATTATTTATAATAGTTTATTACTTTATCAATGATGCAAATAATTCATATTGAAGATCTAAAGTGGAGATCTAATAGAAAAATGAAAGTTTATCTTTTCCAAGAAAAACAACAGGTATTGAGGTAAAAGTGACAAGGTCACCGACCTAGAAAGAAGATTTAACGGTCAAGATAAATTTACAGTGTACCTAACACATAAGATTAAGAGGAAAAACTCATCTATATTTTTGATGAATTTTTAAGACAAAAATATGTAGATATAGAAGATAAACAAGAGGATAGAGAGAGTTGTTATATTGATTGCTGAGAAAGCTAAAGGAGTTATTGAAGAACAAAGATCAGAGTAGAGATCACCGAGTAGAAATTCAGCTACAACAGAGTAGAACATAATAGGGTTATAGTTTGGAGATTGAGGTAACACAAATCAGAGCACATAGACTCTGAACATCATTTACATTTGATGCATTTTTATAGACAGTGTTAAGTTATTGATACTATTGTATTGAGAGCTTTAAATCCCAATACTATGTTGATCTTAACCGATATTATATTTGTAAATAATTTAACTAGGTACATCTCTAAGTGTAGATTTTGTAAAAATTATTTAACTAGGTAGACCTAACAAGTCTTATATATACTCTTAAATAGGTAAGATATCAGACATAGATAAACTTTGTATCTCTAAGTGAGTGCCCTTTATAATGTAGTTGGAGAATGTTGTGGGTGTCATCCCCACCATAATTTTATCCTCTAACCAATGATTTTTCCATTACCAAAATCATGTCGTCATGAGTTTAATTGTTTAATGTTTTGATGTTATGGTTTTATAAGAATAAATTACTTTTATTTCAAAGTTATGAACTCAGTATTCCGCAAGGAATAGTATATGGTTCAATCAGTAATTGTGGTTATAATGTTTTTAGCTATACTGATTCACCACTCCCCTCTCACTCCCAACTTTCCATTATTATTCCAACAATTGGTATCAAATCTTGTACTCTTGATTTAAAGGTTTGACCACCTGAGACTTAAAGATCTTAGTCATGCAAGGTTATAGGAAATTTAAGAGGATTGATAGTCTTGAATCTGAGTTGAAGAGTGCACAAGAGTTAATCATAGATATGAGAAAGAAACTTGAGAAATCTATAAGAATAAGAAGAAAATTGTATAATTTACTTAAGGTTACACAAGATCAATTTGATACACTTGGGACTCCATCTGAAGGAAGTGTGACTAATGAGTCTAAGACTACAATAAGAAAAATACTTGAAAACAATGATTAACTTATTGAGTTGTTGGATTTGATGAAGAAAGTTCTTGATGCTAATAGATAAAAGAATGACCGAACTGATTGAAGGTAAAAGAACAGTTGAGGATGAAAATAGAATTGTAGAAGATGACAAAAGACAAGTTGAAATCAAGTTAATTATGAAAGGTAATGAAATATTGAGAATGACCCAAGTACACTACAATATGATAGCCAACTTATGAATGCAAAACCAGATTGTATCATAAAGGAATTTGAGAATCAAGCTCTTAAAGATGAAATTGAAATAATGGACAAAATATTGAAAGCAAAGAAGGATGCAAATGAAATACTGAGAAGAAATGAAGAAGTATTGAAATTGTTAGGGATTTTTCTTGCATGAAACACAATGCTTGATAAACTACTTGAACACCATACTCTTTAATACTATTTCAAGCCAAGAAAAGCCTAATTTCTAAGGATTGAATAAAATCCTTCTTCATTTTTGAGCTCCACATATACTCAGGCAAGTTTTACCTCTTTATGATTACTGATTACATAGTATATATGAATGTGGACACTGATTTTGTATTAGGAGTTTATTTAACCAACTTATAAGTCAATTTTCAAATAACCAAGCATAATCAAATACAAATCTTAAGTATACAAACCATGATTGTCAATATAGCAAGACCAGTGATATAAGGACCTTCATCCTTCTTCTTTTTAAGGAGGGATAACCTAGTTTATTCACTCTCCAAGGAATAACTAAAATGGAAAATATCCTGCTGATATGAGTCCCTAATGAGTTCAACTCATTTGTTCTAAAAACTAAATGAAATTGATTGAAATTATTTTGATATTGGATGAGGAACAAACTTCAAACTATATCCTAGACCAGTGCCTATCCCTTGGGCAAAGAGTCAATGGAAACATGAATTAGCAAAGATAAACAATTGGAGATTTTGTAGAGTGCCTTACAAACTACATGTAGTTGAGATAGAGTGCCTTACAAACTATCCTCTCATATAAATACTTGTACATAAAATCCTTATCATAATGCTTTTCTCTCTGAAATTATCTATGAAACTTAGTCCTCTCCTTGAAAGGAACTCATAAATAATTAGACACACTACCTTATAGCAGGTGTATTTAAAATGCCTTACAAGTGAAATACACTAGAGTACAAACATAATACAAAGAGAGAAGATAATATGAAAGAGGGAAAACTACACTGTATTCTATTAATGAATTCTACTTCAATGCATCTAGACCTTAAGGTTTTAGGAAAATATACAAAGAAAATAGAAGTATAACTTACAATAAAAGATCATCAAACCAATAGGGACCTTCCCCAAAATAGGAACAAGGAACCCTTAAAAATTATCAAATTGGTCTATTTATAGGCTCAAAACATCTTGGAATCCATAAGGATGCAACAAGCTATAGATGTCTTGACCTAATCCTAATCATAGAAAAACCAAGAAAGAAAAGACCTTCAAGCGTTGGATGGACAAATATGGAGAATGAAATCTAATTTTCAACTTGTCCCCTTCTTCCTCTTGAATGACTTATGTCAGAAAATCACAAAATAATGCCATTAAAATTGTCCTGACATGTTGAAAAACTCAGCCATACATTTGTAATCATTCTCCTTCATCGATATTGAAACAAGTTTGTCTAGGACTCCACCTATAAGAAGCATAATATCTCTATATCTAATCCTTTTGTCATTAAAAAAAATTATTCTGTCATCTTTTTACTTAACTACAATAAATTCATCCTCTATGAATATTCCACTACACTCTAACAATCAAGAAACTTCTCTGTAATGACCTCTGCAAGTTGCAAATCCAAAATAGGAGAGAAGACAAACAATTTTTATACTCTTTTCCTCTGCCTTTAATACTATTTTTTGTCATTTTATGTCTTTACTGCCTTCTGAGAAAATCAAATTTTATCTCTAATTCTCCCACTATCTTAGAAATGTCAGTTAAACAAATTAGAGTGATCTTTATCTGGCCTCTGTCATCAAACCTTGTCATTCACTGCAAAATCAAATTGCCTGTAGTTTAAAATATTCAAATTTAATTTTAAACAGCTACACCTGGCGCCCATTTACATATGTGGCTATGATAAAATACTTTATAAAATTTAAATTCTAACCACACAATCATCTTCATTTACCTGGGTAGCTTTGTTTTAACCTAACTATTCAATCCTAACCCACGGTCAATTCCCTTTAGGAATCCTGGTTTACATTTTCCCTTGGTCACTGAGTCAGGAAGAAATTTGCTTAACCATAGTTATCTTATGAGATCTGGCGACCACCGTATCTCTTCCTATGCATCCGATAGTAGTCAGGAAGTCTCCGAATAGATTTGGCATATTCTGTTCTATCTGGGGAACATCCGACTACACTAAGTCTCCAAATCTCTTCACCTTTTGCAATATTTGATAACAATCAAGAGAATACCTGACTAGGGTTTCAAAATATGGTCCCAAACCCCTACTCTTCATCCTCTAATTTTCCTTTGACTATTGGATCACCACTGACAACATCTGAGTATCCTTTAACCATCTATCATTCTGTACCAAGTTTCACCTTTCCTTTGTAACCTTCTGATCACTTGAAAATGCAAGAAAACATTAATTCATTTGGAGACCTGGTGACTATGAAACAATCACCTAATCACTCTATCATCTTCCTTTGTCAATTGATTACAAGACCAAAGGGAATCACTTAGTCTCGTAAAGATAAAGAATATTCTATTTTATAACGAGACTCAACGACCTAAGAAAAATAACTAATGACAAAAAGGACTTTAAGTTATTAAAAAGGTAACATCAAAACATAGGGTTTTCTAGGGTTTCTTCCGTATCAACGACTACTTTTCAAATTTTTGAAGGGTTTATGACTGTTAAACATAGAAAATGACAGACCCGAGAGCAAGTAAAAATGGGTTTTTTGCATACTCTTCACAAAAATTGCTGACCTAAGGCAAGAATATCAAAGAGGATACCTACGCACATGAATATTTCATCTTCTAAGGCATAAATTGTAGGGGGGAAAAATACATAGATAGGATCTTAAATCTATAAATTGAATTTGTAGAGAAAAATAACTTCCAGACAAAGGATATTCAGGTTTGATGCAAGCAAACTGACCTAGAAACTCAAAATTTTTAGGGGCTATGATAAAATGGAAATAGCACCAATAGTGGCTCTAACTGAGGATGGTTAAATGCAAGTTTATACCAAGAACCATAGATCTCTGGAGTAATAGACCACTTCAAAAAATGCCAACTAATGACTGAAAGGAAAAAAACTTGCTGAAAGAAAAACACTTGTACAGAATGTATAGTATTTACAAGGCCTAAAGCCTCAAAATATGAATCAAAACTTTCCTCTGTAAAACACAAATTTTTATGTTCTATGCTTGAAAAATGAGATGACAATATCACTCTTAACTATCCAATCCAATCCACTGTCATCTTGCATTAATTCATCACATGACAACAAATCTGCATACTCTTCATATAAGCTTCCATAAACATTAGGCAGATTGTCATCATAAAAATTGTGTGGCATATAGATGTTACATTCATTAAAAAAGAAAATACTTTGATATCTATAACATTTATTATCTTCAAACTGTAAACCACACTTTGGAGAATGAAAATCCAACTGAAAAGAGGGATACACAACCATTGTCACACTGCTTGGGTAAGCATCATTAAATCCATTCACATCCATCATTTGATTCTCAATAGAAAACATACCTTGATATTTATGCAAAATCTAAGAAGAATCCTCACCTTGGATATGATTATCAAACTTAGGACATGTAGCAATAATCTCTTCATCAAAAATAGGAGCACCCTGCAATTTATCATAATAATAAAAAGTCAAAGAAAGGTGGTGGGTGGGAGGGAAAATAATAGTACATTGAATATTGGCTAATGAAACTTGAGCCACTGATTGACCACTATTTAATGGCTTAATGAAATTTTTTGAATCAAAATAAGATTCAAAATCCACACTATTATCTAAATCAGTACTCAACTCAATACTTGGAATCTCAACCTCAACTGAATCTGAAACCACACTGAAAACATCTTCATCTGAAAAATCATACTGAATTCTATTCTATCTTGATGAAAAAGGAGTGCAAGGAGGAACAACATCACATATGTCAAAATCAAAATGTAGTGATTCATTTTCCTTTTCAAAATCAATATGTACTGGGCATGTAAGTTCAAATCTTCCATGTCCTGAATATCTAAGATACTCATGAGACAAAATCTCTGCAATTTGTTCACTATGAAGGGAACCACAGTCATCACGTTTATTCATCACCTCAATGTCTTCCTTCATGGTGTTGCAAATTTCTTCTTTGTTAGAGTCTTGAAATGAGACCACTGAAATCATCTCTTCTTGTGTAAGGTCCTCACTAAAAACACTCATGTCTACATCATAGTTGTCATCTTGCTTATTGCATATATCTTTCTCATTTTCTTGCTTGTCACATAACTCATTACCAATATTAATTTCATCAATATCTTCACCAACAATAGAATCCTCATCATTACCACATTTATCATGATCATATTCATTACAATCAGATTTATCATCAGCATCTTCAATAACCTCGGAATTTTTAGATTAATTATCATTGTTTTCAACATTAGATATATCTTTAGAAGAAGCATCCTCTAAACCCTTTATCCATTCTATAACTTGTTGAAATTTTTTTTCCCTCTAAGCAATAGGTAACTTACATGTATGAGGGAAACAAAGTTTGATGAATAACTTAGCCCATACAAACTCTTGAGGACAAAAAATAATACTGTAGCCTTTTAGCTTATCAGCAAGTCTTATGTAAAAATCATATGGTGATTCACCTTCATCTTTGCTCATGTGTCCTTGTAAAAGTAACACTACCCTTTCTTGAAGCCTTTGCCTCAGCACATCTGTCTCTTCTTTGACAAGCTCAAACTATAATATAGGATACTTTAAATCAGATATGTCATGCTCATCATTGTGCTCTACTTCATCATACTGCTCAAAGTCATTAAATCTTTCAATAAAACAAGCCTCCAATGCTTCCATGGATTTTATTGATCCATAATGTAGATCCCTAAATAATTCTCTTGCAGTATTAACTAAAGATATTACAAAAAATTTCATCAATATATCGTCATGTGAAATGTTATGACTGTTTATTGGGTCAGTAAACATTTCTAAATGCTCTTTAGTTTACTGCTCACCAAAAACAGTAAACTTTGGCAAACACTCCCTCACCTTTGATGGAATATGGTTTGGATATCTAGGGACTATTAGAGATTTTTCTTGTATGAATCACAGTGCTTGAATAATTACTTGAACACCATGTTGTCTATATTGATTCAAATGCAAGAAAAGCCTAATTTCTAAGGATTGGATAAGATCCTTCTTCTTTTTTTGAGCTCCACAAATACTCAGACAGGTTTTACCTCTTTATGATTACTAATTACACAGTATATATAAAAGTGGACACTGATTTGCTATGTATCTTTGTTAAACCAACTTGTGAAACACCTTGCAAATGACCAAGCACAACCAAATGCAAAACTTAACCATACAAACCATGATTGTAAATAGAGCATAAATCAGTGAAACAAGGATTTTCATCCTTCTTCCTTTTTATTTTAGGAGGGATAACCTAATAATTAACTCTTCAAGGAATCACTAAAATGGACACTGTCCTGCTGACATGAGTCCTTACTGAGTTCAATTTGTTTGTTCTAAGTAACAGAAGTATATTTAATTGAAATAATTTTGAATAGTTTTGAAAACTTGGATGATGATAGATTATCAGACTAAGACCTAGATCAGTGCCTATCCTTTGGGTTACAGAGTCAGTAAGCCCAAGTCTCATAATAAAAAAAATACTATAAGCTACCTTACAACCTACATGCAATTCAGATAAACTACCTTACAAATTATCTAGTTACCTCTAAAATATTGTATCAAATCTTTAAATACTGATATGCTCCCTAAAAATACCCACAAAACTTAGTTCTTTACATGAAAGAAACTTGTAAGTAATTAAATAGTTACCTTGTAACCAAAATGCTTCAGAGTGCCATACAAACTTAAGCATAAAAAAGCATACATAGGAAATAAAGAGACAACAATAGACAAGAGTAGAATTGCACCGTATTTTATTGATGTGATCCTTCTTTCATACATGAAAAAGCTTTGAATCTTGAAAACACAGACACAAATTTAAAATTTTTGATTTTACAATATATTTCATCTCCCTTTTCAATTACAAACTTTTGACTATTTATAGGTCTTTAACCATCTTGGAATCCTTTTCAAAAGGATGCAACAAGCTTCAGATGGTCTTAGAAAACCTAACCCTAAACTTATAGAAAAGACAAAAGAGGAGAAAGAAGAAGCGGTGGAAAGACAAAAGTCAAGAGATGAAATCTAATATTCTTTGTTCTTCTCTTTATCTAGCGCCTTCACTTTGATAGTATTCATGGTAGCTAGTATCATTTATGTCAAAATTGGGTGATTGTCTTTACATGCTCACCTACTTTTCTTTAGTAATAACTAACATTCTTCATACTCAACATTGAGGTGGAAAATGTTCACCTTTATTCATCATCCAGGATTTCTTCCTCTACTGTGGGTTTCTTTTTCTTGGGCCTGGTGATCAGTTCCCATGTTGTCACTTCATCATTGGTTGGCCACTTGAAGTCTTGGGTGGCTTGCAATTGTGCCTTTTTCCTCTCCTATCTAACATCAGTGATGTTCTTAACATCCAATAAAAACTTACTGATGTCAGTTTCTACCTTGAATGCCTCATCTAAAATCTTATTAAAATGCTCAATGTCCACATCTGATCCTATAATAAATGCCTCATTGTTAGGCATCTTGCTATCAAACTCATTCCTGTAGACATCTAAAGCCTTTACCTGATCATCTTCTCCTCTTAGGGAGGGAACAAATTTATTAAAATCTGCACCAAAGAGGCTCAATTTTACCTCTATTTGGTTCAACTTGCCCTTTAAGAATAAGAGAGGAATATTAACCTTTTTGATCTAATCTTCCACCTATGTTACTATCTCTGGCAAGTTTGATCTTAGGAATTGCAAAGATACAAGCATTTCAAACAATTGCATTCTGGTAGACCATTTGGTAAAATAGGGGTTTAATATGGCAAGATACCCCATGACCTCAGCATGGAAAGTTGGCAATTTGTTATAGGCATTAAGGATAACATCAGTCTTATCCTTCAAGACTTCAATCCTATGTAGTAGAATTCCCCTTAATGCAAAAAGGCTATTTCATTCTTCTTTTTTCCTATATCCTCCTTCTCAACCACCTCTTCTGGTTTTGCCTTGTCTTCAATTTGCAAAGGCTGTGGTTGTAAAGGCACATACATCACCTCAGGCTTCTCCTCTAATTCCTTCATTAATTTATTAATTACCTAATCTTGCTAGTGCATCTGGATATGGAACAATTCTTAGTCTTTATCCAATGCACTGGTCTCCTCTATCAACATGTTATACTTGTCAGACAACTATTTTGTCTTGTCCTCATTCAAGTGTGCCCAATGTGTCATGATCTAGGATATTTCAAAATCCCATGTATTCTATACAGACCACACCATTTGATTGCCTAACATATTTTCTTGAATGTTTACTAGCTGAGGCTTCTGGTCCTTAGGGAAAAGGTTCCACATTGGAAAGGCTTGAGATTTTGGGCTATACCCAAATCCTTTAATCATATCCCCTATTTGCATTTCACTTGATATATTCAAATCTGGCTGCTTTTGCATTTGATCAATTATGAAGGTAGAAGCCAAATCCCAACCCTCAGCAAGCAATATGCCACTGTCCAATACAATTTTTCTGGCTTCATCATGTGACATGTCCTCACTGTTTGGGTCATATGATTGTGGGGCCACTAGGGCCTCATTTGTTACTATCTCCTCCCCATCAACAGTTAACTGAGCTCTAATTTGCTCCTTTTTATACCACCTTAGGAAGTATTTAAACTCCTCAGTCTTAATGAAATTATCATCATTTATAAATTGTTGTTGATGCATTAACCTTTCATCAACACAAGCCTTAAGGGGTAATTCAATATTCTCTTCCATATCAGGTTGCTTTTTCTTTCCCTCCCTAATCAATTTTCTTAGGTTATGGTCATATAACCTATTCCCAGGCACTAAGGCACTTGCTTCATCTTTTTTCTTTTGTTGCCTTTCAACTGAAGACTCACCTATTTCCACCTTTTGCCTTTTAGCTAAAGAATCCTCTACATCATCATGTTGTGTGGCTACTGTTAAATCAACAATATGGCCTTCAGCACCTTACAAATGTGGTATCTAAGCAACATCCTGCTGAGGCTGAACATATCTAGTAGGACGGGCATAGTCGACGTCGCTACTACTATCATACTCAGATTCTGAATGATCTAGTCCATGGGCACCTTTCTTATCAATAATAGTTTCTAGTTGTTTAGTAAGTACATAAAAATTATCAATCATGGTTTTTATTCTATAAAAATATGGCAGGTTACGGTAAAAACCTTGAAAAGCCAACCCATTTCTTTTGATTTGTCTTTCAAGGTTCAGCAACTCCTAAATTCTTGTTCTCCTTGTCTTGATTTAATCTTCATCAAGAGTTTTTCTTATTGCATCCTCCTCAATACATTCACAATGAACATTTGTATTGGGAATTGTAGGAGTATATAATTTCCTGACTCCTACCATGAAACCTTCAGGATCAATGTATCTATATGAGGCTATCCCCATTCTACAACTTTCTAACCACTGGCTGACTGAATCAATGACACCTTTGCCAATAGTAAAATCTGAAATTCTGAACTGTCAAGGGGTTATGGTCCCCTTTCTATGTGATGCAAAGTGCTCATTGTCTGTTAACAACAACTACCAAACAAATTCCATTGCAGCAACTCTTGCAGGCACATGGTAAGGCAAGACATGAGGTGGATGTATACATCCATATACCCTTATTATGGTATAGTTCTCTTCTAAGAAGAAATCTCCCCAATTATGGTCTCCC
>MU226843.1:1335480-1351878 GCA_018584345.1 Thuja plicata | reverse complement strand
CACAAATACTCAGACAGGTTTTACCTCTTTATGATTACTAATTACACAGTATATATAAAAGTGGACACTGATTTGCTATGTATCTTTGTTAAACCAACTTGTGAAACACCTTGCAAATGACCAAGCATAACCAAATGCAAAACTTAACCATACAAACCATGATTGTAAATAGAGCATAAATCAATGATACAAGGATTTTCATCTTTCTTCCTTATGATTTTAGGAGGGATAACCTAATAATTCACTCTTCAAGGAATCACTAAAATGGACACTGTCCTGCTGACATGAGTCCTTACTGAGCTCAATTTGTTTGTTCTAAGTAACAGAAGTATATTTAATTGAAATAATTTTGAATAGTTTTGAAAACTTGGATGATGATAGATTATTAGACTAAGACCTAGATCAGTGCCTATCCTTTGGGTTACAGAGTCAATAAGCCCAAGTCTCATAATAAACAAAATACTATAAGCTACCTTACAACCTACATGCAATTCAGATAAACTACCTTATAAGTTATCTAGTTACCTCTAAAATATTGTATCAAATCTTTAAATACTGATATGCTCCCTAAAACTACCCACAAAACTTAGTTCTTTACATGAAAGAAACTTGTAAGTAATTAAATAGTTACCTTGTAACCAAAATGCTTGAAACTGCCTTACAAACTTAAGAAGAAAAAAACATACATAGGAAATAAAGAGACAACAATAGAGAAGAGTAGAATCACACCATATTTTATTGATGTGATCCTTCTTTCATACATGAAAAAGATTTGAAGCTTGAAAACACAGACACAAATTTAAAAAGTCTGATTTTACAATATATTTCATCTCCCTTTTCAATTACTACCTTTTGACTATTTATAGGTCTTTAACCATCTTGGAATCCTTTTCAAAAGGATGCAACAAGCTTTGGATGGTCTCAGAAAACCTAACCCTAAATCTATAGAAAAGACAAAAGAGGAGAAAGAAGAAGTAGTGGAAAGACAAAGTCAAGCTCGATGAAATCTGATATTCTTTGTTCTTCTATTTATCTAGCGCCTTCACTTTGACAGTATTCATGGTAGCTGGTATCATTTATGTCAAACTTGGGTGACCATCTTTACATGCTCACCTACTTTTCTTTAGTAATAACTGACATTCTTCATACTCAATAGGGAGGTGGCAAATGTTCACCTTTATTCATCATCCAAGATTTCTTCCTCTACCACGGGTTTCTTTTTCTTGGGCCTAGTGATCAGTTCCCATGTTGTCACTTCATCATCGGTTGGCCACTTGAAGTATGGGTGGCTTGAACTTGTGCCTTTTGCCTCTCCCATCTAACATTAGTGATGTTCTTAACATCCAATAGAAACTTACTCATGTCAGTTTTTGCCTTGAATGCCTCACCTAAAATCTTATTAAAATGCTCAATGTCCACATCTGATCCTATAATAAATGCCTCATTGTTAGGCATCTTGCTATCAAACTCATTCATGTAGACATCTAAAGCCTTTACCTGATCATCTTCTCCTCTTAGGGAGGGAATAAATTTATTAAAATCTACAGCAAAGACGCTCAATTTTGCCTCTATTTGATTCAACTTGCCCTTGAATAATGAGGGAGAAATATTAACCTTTTTGATCTCATCTTCCACCTCTATTACTATCTCTGGCAAGTTTGATCTAAGGGATTGCAAATATGCAAGCTTTTTAAACAATTGCATTCTGGTAGACCATTTGGTAAAATAGGGGTTTAATATGGCAAGATACCCCATGACCTCAGCATGCAAAGTTGGCAATTTGTTTTAGGCATTAAGGATAACATCAGTCTTATCCTTCAAGACTTCAATCCTATGTAGTAGAATGCCCCTTAATGCATTCAAGGCTATTTCATTCTTCTTTTGTCCTATATCCTCCTTCTCAACCACCTCTTTTGATTTTTCCTTGTCTTCAATTTGCAAAGGCTGTGGTTGTAAAGGCACATACATCACCTCAGGCTTCTCCTCTAATTCCTTCATTAATTTCTTAATTACCTGATCTTGTTGGTGCATCTGTATATGGCACAATTCTCATTATTTAGCCAATGCACTAGTCTCCTCTATCATCATGTTACACTTTTTAGAAAACTATTTTGTCTTGTCCTCATTCAAGTGTGCCCAATGTGTCATGATCTAGGATATTTCCAAATCCCCTGTATTATGTACAGACATGACCATTTGATTGCCTACCATATTTTCTTGAATGTTTACTAGCTAAGGGTTCTGGTCCTTAGGGAAAAGGTTCCACATTGCAAAGGTTTGAGATTTTGGGCTATACCCAAATCCTTTAATCATATCCCCTATTTGCATTTCACTTGACATCTTCAAATCTGGCTATTTTCGTATTTGATCAATTATGAAGGCAGAAGCCAAATCCCAACCCTCAGCAAGCAATATGCAACTGTCTAATACAATTTTTCTGGCTTCATCAGGTGAGATGTCCTCACTGTCTGGGTCATATGATTGTGGGGCCACTAGGGCCTCATTTGTTACTATCTCCTCCCCATCAACAGTTAACTGAGCTCTAATTTTCTCCTTTTTATACCACCTTAGGAAGTATTTAAACTCCTCAGTCTTAATGAAATTATCATCATTTATAAATTGTTGTTGATGCATTAACCTTTCATCAACACAAGCCTTAAGGGGTAATTCAATATTCTCTTCCATATCAGGTTGCTTTTTCTTTCCCTTCCTAATCAATTCTCTCAGGTTATGATCATATAACCTATTCCCAGGCACTAAGGCACTTGCTTTATCTTTTTTCTTTTCTTGTCTTTCAACTGAAGGCTGGCCTATTTCCACCTTTTGCCTTTTAGCTAAAGGCTCCTCTACATCATTAGGTTGTGTGGATATTATTAAATCAACAATATGGCCTTCAGCACCTTGCAACTGTGGTATCTTAGAAACATCCTGCTAAGGCTAAACATATCTAGTAGGACAAGCATAGTCACTGTCACTACTACTATCATACTCAGATTCTAAATGATCTGGCCCTTGGGCAAGTTTCTTATCAAGAAAAATTTCTAGTTGTTCAGTAAGTACATAAAAATTATCAATCATGGCTTTTATTCTATCAAAATATGTCAGGTTAGGGTAAAAACTTCCAAAAGTGAACCCATTTCTTTTGATTTCTCTTTCAAGGTTCAGCAACTCCTGAATTCTTGTTCTCCTTGTCTTGATTTCATCTTCATCAAGAATATTTCTTGTTGCATCCTCCTCAATACATTCACAATGAACATTTGTATTGGGAATTGTAGGAGTATATAATTTCTTGACTCCTACCATGAAACCTTCAGGATTAATGTATCTATATGAGGCTATCCCCATTCTACAACTTTCTAACCACTGGCTGACTGAATCAATGGCACCTTTGCCAATAGTAAAATTTGATATTCTGAACTGTCTAGGGGTTATGGTCCCCTTTCTGTGTGATGAAAAGTGCTCATTGTCTGTTAACAACAATTGCCAAACAAATTCCATTGTATCAACTCTTGTAGGCACATGGTAAGACAAGACATGAGGTGGATGTATACATCCATATACCCTTATTATGTTATAGTTCTCTTCTAAGAATAAATATCCCTAATTATGGTCTCCCTCCCATATATCCAAGTAATCACAAGGCCTTAGCAATTGCATAACCTTAATAGGGACCCTTGTCCTGCTGGTGCCCAGGCTTTGCACTATTGGGTACACAATCTAATTTTGAAATGCACAGTAATTGCAATCCCTAGATGTATAATTCCAAATATTTATCCAAAACTAGACAGTATTAGGTCCATCTTGATAAAACCTCTGAGGGGTCAAATTACTCACATCCATGATTACAAAATTAAAGTGCAACAAGAGATGCATGAGGATGGAGTAGTGTAAGAACTTGGGCTCTTTCTCCTTAGGATTCTTCATCTTCTTCTAAGTTTCTATGAATCCCTCATGCATCTTGTCAATGATATACTGTATATAATCATAGCTAGTGCTAGAATGCACCTCCTGCAAATCTAGCACCATCATCAATATCCCGACATTGATCTTATCTACTTCCCTATCTATCCCTAACACTCTACATATGGCATAGGAAATGTACTTAATGTAAAAGTGCAAGTCCTTGAAGTAGTAAGGGCTTGTCCCAGATATAGGACCAAGATTTTTTCTCACTTCTTTGAACATGTGCTTCTGTAATGTTGCCCTAGCAATACCAGGCTTAAAATTGTACCTTGCTTCATACTTAGTGATATCAATTCTGGTGGACATAGTGCTATACAAACCAAAATCTTACATGAATGAAAATCTATTTAGGATGAGATGGGTAGTGCCATCATCCCTCTTAATCATCTTAGACAAGACATCATAATGAGTGGTGAGGCCTAAGAACAAATCTACATCTATGTAGACATCAAGAACTATCAGTTTAGCTAAACCACAAGCCCAAGGGTTTGATACTGGGATAGGTTTATCAGAATTCTTTAAAAAGTAGTTAAAAATGGAAAAAATTGTTGTCCCCAGAGTATTAGCATCTCTAATATCGCAGTAGTCATCTTTAAGCAAATTAGCAACTGCCATCCTATTCTGAGTTGAACCTGGCAATAATTTGAGGAATTCATTTGAGAAATTTTGTTTTCCCTTGGACTCTTTGTCTGCATCCTAACTTCTCCCACTAGTAGAAGCCACACTAAATTTTTTTCTCATGTTTGCTATGTTTGAATCCCTTCTTCTTTACTAATATTGAAACAAATCTATTTCCAAGACTCACCTTACTCCTCTATGCACAATTTTTAGAAATTCAAAGCCTCTTGATCAACTGAATATTTTGCAACTTCTCTAGCTTCTTCTCTTTTCTCAGAATACCTAGCACTACTTAGCTTTGAAATTTTGAAAGCAAGGTAAGTTAAAATGAATCCTTTATCAACTCTTTATGGTAATTGTTCAAAGTACACGGCTCATCATTTTGAAAATCATCAATTCATGTCTTCAATTCAGCATGCTATGAATTAATTGAAAACCTGGTCATAGCCCTTGAGTGTGACAGGAAATCAAATTCATATATGTGCAAAAATTTATAAAATTCAAATGTGATGACATGTTTCACTGTGATTGGCTTTCTGTCATACATCTCAGCTACCCCTTTTTGCACAGTAATCAATATCCAAGCTTGTCATTGGACGATGAATGATTCATGTTGTCATGTCAGACACTATTGCCTTTTCTTATGATTTCATATTAAGCGAATACATGACTACGTATGATCTCCTTGTCATTGACCCAAGTCTTCAACCCCTTATTCTTCTAGAGACTTAGTGACTATGTAACTTTCCCTGTCTTAGTTGACCACAGTTTACTTCTGGCGATCACGCGACTGTGTAAATCAAAGTCGCAGGAAGAAAAGTTTAACTCATGTTTTACTTGTAGACTCCGTGACTAACCATTACTCTTAATTTTCATGGTTATCTCCATATCACTGAATGCTTTCTTTTCTTTATGAGACCTCATGACTACCTTTAGTCACCTAATCGCTGAATACCAATGTTAAGTGATTTACCCTTCAGAGATACCGTGACAAGTCTTTTACCCTTCTGCTCATCTAGCAACCATGCGACATACCCTTATCTCTAAGTTACGAGTACCTTTTCCTTTGGGACCTTTTATTTGGAGACTTCATGACCACTGTAGGATCTCTGAATCATTGCATCTAACGGCCTCTGTTAAATCACTGAGTAATATATCATACCTTCAAATTTTTTGGAGACTACGTGACAACAAAGACTTTTATACTTAGTCTCTTAGTCACTAAATAGTCTTTTTCCATTTGGAGACCACGTGACAAGCTTATTTAGTCAACTCACCTTTGGACACCTGTCTTGTTCATTACTCATCTCTGCATTGCTGAATAGAAAGTTGAATCAGCATCTCAATCTGATGACAACCCAATTGTGTTTCATTTAAAACTACATATGGTTAGTTGCGAAGTCTCAGTCATTTTCACTTAACCGCCATTCTTTCTGGAGAATACATGACTGACCATGTACTACTTACATAACTGTGGGCCAATCTAGCGATTACGTGACATGAAGAAATCGCCAAGTCTCTTGATGAACCATTAACTACTGATCTTTTCTCATGACACTGCGACTCATCTGTGGGCCCTTTCACTAACTACTGACCTGTTTACTCATTTAGAGACTAGACGACTGAAGGGCTCCACCAAGTCTCTAAAATCAAAAGGAATATTTTAAATCTTGTAGAGACATCCCAACATAAGGTAATCGCCAAGTCTCTAGGAACAAAGGAATATGCCATCCGGATCACGCGACTAGGTGACCAAGCTTTTGAATACATGACTTAAGTGAACTCAAAAAAGTAATGCCAAAATAGAAGTGAGATAAACATTTAAGGGTTTTTTCAAATTTTCCTAATAAACAAGACCTAGAGTTTCGAGGCTTTGCTATTTTTACATGGGTTATGACCTGAAAACCAGAAGATTTCAACAGAGAGAAGACACATAAACTAAGAGACTTATGCTTTTAGGCACAAAGCAAGCATGAGGACCACAAATAAATGGCAAAGAGACTAGAACTAGGAATGAAACCAACAAGGACACGCACAAAATTAATTGCCCCATATAAATTACTACCCCTCCAATCACAAGAATATGACATCCTAGCAGTTAAAAGATTACAAGCTGCTACCCTTTCTTATCACATATTTCTTTCAAATTTTGCAGAAATGCAAGTAAAAACTTGAAATATGTAAACCTCTCTTACACCTTATTCCTTTTTTCTATAGTTCTTGAATCACTAGATAAGGAAAACTATCAAAACTTTGTGAAATACATGGATGTACTTGAGTTGCTGCAATAATTTGTGATTTGAAATTACCTCCAAATCAGCCTCCAAACATGTAGAGTTGCCACCTTGTTGCAGAGGAAAATTTTTGCAACTGGCTGAGATCTTTTTTAGCTCTAACTTCTCTAAACTAGAAACCTCACATACATCATATATAAAGCCTTTTAATGATTCCTTACTTGGCTATGTCCATAACCATAGGAGCCCAAAAATCTACTGTTATTGTCCCTGCAAGTCCACCTTCTTTTGTTGTCTTTCTTTAACATGCACACTGGTTCAAATCAAAGAACTCAGTGTCGCCATGCACTAGTAGTGAGATCCTTTTGATACTATCTTTGAGAAACCAAAAAATTTCAGCCACTTTGCAGCAAATGACAAACAGGCTTGACTCTTCTAATAAATCACAAGGAATATATCTTTTCTCTTGAAATCCAAACTCTATAACAGTCTATCTTAACTAGACTCTGGGCTAGCTCAGCAAAGTAAGGAATTGAACATCTTAAACTTGTTGTCCTTTTACTTCCCCAGTAGAGTCGCCAATTTGTTAGGGATTTTTCTTGCATGAAACACAATGCTTGATAAAATACTTGAACACCATACTCTTAAATAATGTTTCAAGCCAAGAAAAGCCTAACTGCTAAGGATTGAATAAAATCCTTCTTCGGTTTTGAGCTCCACATATACTCAGGTAGGTTTTAGCTCTTTATGATTACTGATTACACAGTATATATGAATGTCGACACTGGTTTTCTATTAGGAGTCTATTTAACCAACTTATGATTCAATTTTCAAATGACCAAGCATAATCAAATAAAAATCTTAACTATACAAATCATGATTGTCAATATAGAAAGACCAGTGATATAAGGACTTTAATCCTTCTTCCTTTTAAGGAGGGATAACCTAGTTGATTCAATCTCCAAGGAATCACTAAAATGGACAATATCCTACTGATGTGAGTCCCTAATGAGTTCAACTCATTTGTTCTAAAAACTAAATGAAATTGATTGAAATGATTTTGATATTGGATGAGGAACAAACTGCAAATTATATCCTATACTAGTGCCTATCCCTTGGGAAAAGAGTCAATGAAAACATGAATTAGCAAAGATAAACCAATGGAGATATAGTAGACTGCCTTACAAACTACATGTAGTTGAGATATAGTGCCTTACAAACTATCCTCTCATATACATACTTTTTCATCAAATCCTTATCAAAATGCTTTGCTCTCTGAAATTATCTTTGAAACTTAGTCCTCTCCTTGAAAGGAACTCATAAATAATTAGACACACTACCTTATAGTAGGTGTATTTCAAATGCCTTACACGTGAAACACACTAGAGCACAAACATAATACAAAGAGACAAGATAATATGAAAGAGGGAAAACTACATTGTATTCCATTAATAAATTTTTCTTCAACACATCCAGACCTTAAGCTTTTAGGAAAATATACAAAGAAAATAGAAGTATAACTTACAGTAAAAGATCATCAAACCAATAGGGACCTTCCCCAAAATAGGAACAAGGAACCCTTACAAATTATCAAATTGGTCTATTTATAGGCTCAAGACATCTTGGAATCCATAAGGATGCAACAAGATACAGATGTCTTGACCTAATCCTAATCACAGAAAAAACAAGAAAGAAAAGACCTTCAAGCGGTGGATGGACAAATATGGAGAATGAAATCTGATTTTTCACTTTGTCCCTTTCTTCCTCTTGAATGACTTATGTCATAAAATCACAAAATAATACCATCAGAACTGTCTTGACATGTTCAAAAACTCAACCATATGTTTGTCATCATTCTCCTTCATCGATATTGAAACATGTCTGTCTAGGACTCCACCTATAAGCAACACAATATCTTTGTATCTGATCCTTTTGTCATTAAAAACAATTATTCTATCATCCTTGTCCATAACTACAATAAATTCATCCTTTGTGAATATGCCACTACACTCTAACAATCAAGAAAATTCTCTGTAATGACCTTTGCAAGTTGCAAATCTAAAATAGGAGAGAAGACAAGAAAATTTTATACTCTTTTCCTCTGCCTTTAATACTATTTTTGTCATTTTGTGTCTTTATAACCTTCTGATAAAATCATATTTTATCTTTAAGTCTCCCACTATCTTAGAAATGTCTGTTAAACAAATCATATTGATATTTATCTGGCCTCTGTCATCAAACCTTGTCATTCGCTGCAAAATCAAATTGCTTGCAGTTTAAAATGTTCAAATTTAACTTTAAACGGTTACACCTGGCACCCATTTACATCTGTGGCTATGATTAAATACTTTATAAAATTTAAATGTTGACCACACAATCATATTTATTTACCTCAGCACCTTTCTTTTAACCTAACTGTTCAATTGTAACCCATGGTCAATTCCCTTTAGGAATCCTGGTTCACATTTTCCCTTTGTCACTGAGTCGGGAAGAAATTTCCTTAACCACAGTTATCTTATGAGATTTGGCGACCACCGTAGATCTTCCTCTGCATCTGACGGTAGTCGGGAAGTCTCCAAATAGATTTGGCATATTTTTTTTGGTCTTGAGATCATCTGACTACACTAAGTCTCTAAATCTCTTCACCTTTTGGAATATTTGATAACAATCAAGAGACTACCTGACTAGGGTTTCAAAACATGGTCCCACACCTCCACCTATCAGCCTCTGATTTGCCTTTGACTGTTGGATCACCACTAAAAAAATTTGACTATCCTTCAACTGTCTATCATTCTATTCCAAGTTTCACCTTTCCTTTGCATCCTCGTGATTACTTGAAAATGCAAGAAAACCTTAATTCATTTAGAGACCTGGCGACTATGCAACAATCGCCTAATCGCTATATCATATTCCTTGTCAAGCGATTACTCGACTAAATGGAATCTCTTAGTCTTGTGAAGATAAAGAATATTCTATTTTTATAACGAGACTCAGTGACCTAAGAAAAATAGCACATGACAAAAAGGACTATAAGTTACAAAAAAGGTAACATCAAAACAAGTAAAAATGGATTTTTTGCATACTCTTCATAAATATTACTGACCTAAGGCCAGAATATCAAAGAGGATACTTAGGCACATGAATCTTTCATCTTCTAAGGCATAAATTATAGGGGAAACAAATGCATAGACAGGATTTTAAATCTATAAATGGAATTTGTAGAGAAAAATAATTTGCAGACAAAGGATATTCAGGTTTAATGCAAGCAAACTAACCTAGAAACTCAAAATTTTCAGGGGCTATGCAAAACTAGAAATAGCACCAATAGAAATAACTAGACAAACAGGTCAATAATAAGAAGAAACTGAATGATCTAGATCAATATTTGGATTCAATGAGAACAACACTACTGAGAAAGGAGAATCATCTAATGCTTAGAACGATCAAGGTATTGGACCCCAACCAAAACCTAAGAAGCCAAGATATAATTATAGTGGAAAGCTAGTGGAGTAGCACCCTGACAAAGTAAAAGAGAGATCTCATGAATTATGAGATCCTAAGGATGATCCAAGGAAGATAAAGTCTAATAAGATCTAAAGATCATTCTATAATGTAATTATGATCATTAATTCCATTTAAGAGTAATTGGAAGAAAAATATGTTAATATTCCTGATTACTGCCAAGGTTGGATCATATGGACTAATGGGTTATTTGTAGGGTTTAATGGTTATAAGAGTTATTTTAAGGATTTGATAACAAAAATAAGTTTTTAAGGTCACATATTGACCTCTTGAATGTAAAAGTAAAATCATTTAAGTTAAAATTCTAGGTTGTCAAGTTTTTTGTCAACTTGAAAACATTTTTGGCAACTTTGTAAATGGATGAAGTATGGGACAGCTGGTTGTAACTTATTCCATTCGGTTTTAGGGTAGTTAGAATAGTTTTTTTATCATGGAAAGAAATTTAGTGTTAATATAGTCTCTCAAATAAGGAAAGAGAGAAGAATGAATTAAGGCATGGGATCTTTGCATAGTCTATAGCAAAGACCTCTTTGTATATAAATCAACAAATTTAATATAGTGGTATTGTTTTTGGACTCCAAAATGTGTAGAAGAGTATTTTTGGTTTCCATTTTTTTTATTATGGGAATGAATTAGTTGTCTATGTATTTTTTCTTCACTAGTGTTAGCATACAGATTTTGTCTTTCTATAAATTATCAATCACTTTCTATAAGCCCATGAAAAACAACACTCTCAAACTAACAGTTGAATTATAATATATAAATTTATAATTCTTTGAATTAAGGTACAACTCCCTATTTTATCTTCAATGAATCTTAACAATCATACATTGCTTTCACAAACACATACACTTTTAACCAGAAAGAGAATAAGGTTTTGTAGCATTCCATACATCAACATGTTATGAAAACTGAATGAAAGATATATATTTCAACACTAAATGAAGCTCACAGACTTCAATCTTGAAACTTATTTACTGAAAATAAAACTATGCTAAAACAAGCTATAGAAAAATCCACTTGAAAATAGATTTCTGATACTCAAGAAATATCCCAACAAAGATCAATATGCTAATACAAACCAACAGATTCATATAACATAAATTTTTGTTCCATTCATATCAAAATTATACTTCCAAGTTTCCTTCTCCATTAAAAAACTAAATGAAAGATACTAAAAACTATTAAGTGTTTGCCCTAACTTAACCAAAATTACCATCATCTAAATAAAAATTATCCTAGCTATAAATAGCTGTCAACATTAGGAAATAGGAACCGACATCCCGATATACACTCTACGGGATTTTGTATATAACTGTTTTTACAAAAACTGCCCAATTTCAAAGAAAACATAAACTAAGAAAAACTACCACTACTCTGTGATCTGAAAAGCATGATCATGGAGTGGTGGATGCACTGGATCCCTTTGATTGGTCCTGTTAGGAGTCAACAACACCGGAGCTCCTCCATTCTTTGTTCTCCTTTGCAACGCTGCTGATCATGGCCTGATGTGGCAGGGAAATGTGAATTACCCTCTGCTTCAGGAACTGCTTATCTTTGCAAACCTGGGTGATTTTCTATATATGTGCCTCAAGGTGATTAGTACATACCACCAGCATCTCTTCCATATTGGCAAGGTTTTCAAAGTCATCTAGAGTAATATCTTTTGTATCTCTGATGTCGGCTATTTCATGCTCAAATTACAACGACAATTCCTCTGCTTCTTTAACACTTTGAGTATCCTCTTTTATGAGTGAAGCGTTCAAACACTTGAGATATTTTCGCATAGTGTCCATCAACCATTTTTATTCACTCAACAATTAAGTGTTCTTATCATGATTGGATTTAATAATGAAATTTCTCCATCCGATACTCTAGATGGAGACATAGCGAGTATCTTCATCCAATCCTAGAACAGGCTTCTGAGTTAGAAATTTACATACCCCATATTTCTCTATTTCATACATTTGATTTGTTACATTTAGCCATTTTTTATTCTCCTTTTCCCACTCTACTAATTCCACCAGAATCTTTGCAACAATTGAACTAACAACTCCGTGAGTCTTACTCAACTGATTGATATAATGTCGCCTTTCTATATCATGGCTTTGATCCATTTAGTGTAGGCATCCACAATCAGTTTATCCTTCTAAATTTTATCTAGGGATTTCCTAACATCTGGTGAACATGGGTCAAATTACTGTGAAGCTATAGTCAATGGGAGAGGGTTAGGGTCCCAAAATTCTTGAATGAATTCAGCCATCTTTTTTTATTTTTGCCTTCATCTCATTCTTATCCTTTTCATCTTTAAAGGACCTATGTATGATATTTTTTGTAGACTTCTCCAAGTGTTTCACATCAGCCACTCTTGTCACATATCCAAGATCTATCTTTTCAACTATGAATTCATCCACAATGGCATCACATAGTTCCTTATAATTCTTGGGAACTACTTGTTCAGCATACCAGTGCCCTATTTTTTCATCAATCTCCACCCTAGATTCTATGTTGAACCTTTTTTTTTTTCTGAGGAACCCAAACATTTTTTTACCATGTCTTCAATAGGTAGTGTTATTGGTAGGACATTCCTTTTTCTGTAGATGGACGTTTCTAATCATTTCAAGGTGGGAACTGGTTACTATTGAGAATATGCCATCGCCTGTGTTGGACTATTGGGCATACAAATTGTGGAATCTTTGACTTCTTTCTAATTATCTCCTTCGGAAACAACTTCTTCTAATATAGAGTCTTGTGGGTTCTTATCCGCCATCATGGTATCCATCTCCTCGAGATTGATCACTTCCTTTTCTCTGACTGGCTTGACTTCTTCTTTGAGATCCTTTTTTTTGGAAGTCCTCATGGGTGGAACAAGACAAGGAGACTTATGATTTTTAACTTTTGACTCAACAAATTTTATATTTTTAGATTTACATGGACCTGCAATAGAAAATTTTTGATTAGAACATGTGATAACTTTTTCAACATGACCTTTAAGAGTTGATCCTCTATTATTGTGCATTCTATGAGGAGATGAACTTTTACTGAATATCCATCTTTCAGTTCTTTTTATAACACCAAGAGTCTTAATGTGGATACTCTCCCTTTCCTCTATGTTCCAATCAATTTTAGGGAGTGGCAACCCCTCAACCTTCTCTTTATACTTTTCATCAATTACATCTTCATCTTCCCCCTCCTTTATTCCATTGGCATCAATACCTATTTGTAGGTTAACTATTTGGACAAGTGTAAATCTATACCACAATCTCCTTCTGACCTTGAAATCATCTGCACAATTTTCCCAAAAAACATCCATTTTAGGGACATGGTGAAATTCAGAAGGTAAACTAAAATGCCGCGTAGCACACACCTTGATGTCAAAATATCTCCTAGCCTTGAAGGTTTTCAATTTCAATTTTTTTAATTCTTGCTCTAAATTAAGAGCATCAGAAGAATTCTTACAGGAATAAAAAAACCTAGTTCTAGAGGAAAACTAGATTTGGCTCTTCCTTTTACGTCTTTGAGGTCTTTGTGTACATGGGCTAACTGGCATCCAACTTTGGTTATAATGTGCAAATCCAGAGCATGTCTGGGAAATTTGAATGGCTCTCCCTCAAATCCACCAACTCTAATGTAAGTAAACCTTCTGAATTCTATGAAGAAACATCCAAAGACATTAACAAACATCTTAGCCTCCTCTGACATTCTTTATTCAATGTTCCCTTGCATCTCAAAAATTAACTTTCCCATAAAAACACCATTTACTTTCATAAAACTGTCAATATGGAATTCCTTCTATAAATGAGGATAATAATCATACACCTTCATATTGGGAATAGGTAATTCATGATATAAACCATCCCACTTTCTAGTACAAGCTAATGTGTAGAACATATAAGAAGACATATAGAAACCACCAAACTTTTCTGAATAATTTTCTAGTTGATGATGAAGTTCTTCAAAAATATAGTTTGCCCAATCAATGAACTTTTCCCCACCCAATGTTATTTGGATAAAGAAGTACATCCAGTCCTGCCAGTAATAAGCATGACTATTACCTTTACCTTTGTTTAACAAGATCACTAATTGTGCAACGTCAGGCTTGAAATGATCTACTGTAAGGGGTTTGGGAAGCCTTGACCCTCCCCTTTCGCCTCCAAGAGCCATTTTTTGGCAATTTCATTTCTATAAATTTGTTTCTTTGTTGAGAAGACAAAGTAGGAGGAAGAAATGGTCCATCCTTCATAGGATCCTTTTCAGGAATACCCAGTGCTGTGAGGATGAAATCTCAGTTTATGAAAAAAAGAGGGTTTCCATCAATCTTCTTAATACACCTTTATTCCCTATCATATCTTTTAACACACTCCATCACTAACTCAAGACAGGGGGCCACTAGGGGAAATGTTGTTGCATCAGCTAAAATGTTGGAGATTTGATTCTGAGCAGTTGATTGTTTTTATGTTTGTCATTGATGACACCATATAATACACAATAGTAATTATGTATGTACTTATCAGAATGATGACATGAAGACTTGCATGGTTAGATACATGTTGTAGACATGTTTATTATATTATTTTCATACACATAGATCTAGATATGATGTTTCAGTCAAGTTGTGTAATTATTTTATTGACAGTTACAGTTCTTGAAGAGTATCTACTCAGAGCCGACGTATGTAATGTGTTTCTTGAGTTGCACCTATCTTCAGGATATGCGTGTGCATATTCATGATTAGTTATGAGTTGATTATTTTTATCTAAAGGCACCAAACATGTTTCAAGAAGATTGCAAAGTTAGAGAAAATTTGGTGAGGCTGACTTAGTGAAGTGTCATGTCTATTCGGTTTATACTTGCGCGGTTGTAATTATGCTTGTGTGCTTAGTAGATATAACAAGGATGTTATGAAGAGTTGTCTTATAGGTCCCATTATCTTATACTTTGAGGAAGATACTTATAGAAATTCATTTGTGATAAGCTAAGTGTGAATAATATGAAAAGAGATGAAAGTTGTACAGAGGAGAATATCAAAGTTGGTTTATTCATCAAGAGTCTATGTGAAGAAGAAGTGAAAGATTGTAATACACTGGAACTGATCAAGACAATAGGTCTACTCTATATTTAATCATTAGATATAGTGTATATCTTTTATACAAAAGGTTGTAGCCTTCACCATTAAGGAGTGAGCTTTTGGATAGTGAGTCCACCACCCCTAACAGGGTTATTTGTAAAAGACTCCTAATAGGGTCCAACCCTTAACCAGGTCACTATACATATTGCATTGTAAAGTACAACTCCTAATAGGGTTGAAATATCTTCTAATAGGGATTACTATAAACAAGTATAGTTCATTATGGGTGCTAATTCCCACCAGGGTTTTTACCATTTGGTTTCCCTGTAATCAAATTGTGTGTTGTGTATTGTGTTATCTAATTAAGCATTTACTTTGTTGTATTTTGAAGTTAAGGAAGAAAAATGAATTAAAGTTACTGATAACTGATTCACCACCCCCCTCTCAGTTATCCTTTGGGACTATTCTAACAATTGCTATCAGAGCCAAGTACCTTGGAGAGAAATTATAACAACTTAAGGTAGATCAAATGACATTTTTCAGAAAAGAAAGTCCTAAGTTCGATGGAGAGAACTATCCGGATTGGAAGAACAAAATGATAACACATCTACAGTGTGTTAGCTTTGAGATCTTTGAAATTTCTACACAAGATGTTGTAATTCCATCTCTGAAAGACCTTACAAAGGATGATTCTACTAATAGACAAAAGGAAACATTTACCAATAATGCAATTTCTAAAGAAGTCGTAATTAGCGCCTTATCCGACAGTGAATTTTCAGAGATCAAGAAAATTGACAAAGCATACACCATATGGAAGTATTTAGAAGATATGTTTGAATGAGATATACAAGAAAAGAATGTGCACAGGAAGACATGGAAAAAGAAATACAACAGTCTTGAGATGTTACCTGAAGAGAACATTAGAGCCTACAATCAAAGGATAAATGAAGTAGTCTCTGGAATCAGAAACAATGGTGGAGAAATATCAGAAGA
>MU226843.1:1306163-1335430 GCA_018584345.1 Thuja plicata | reverse complement strand
GTGGAGAAATATCAGAAGAAGACATAATGGACAAGCTGCTAACTACTTTAACATCAGACTATGAAAATAAGATAAGTATTCTAGAGGAAACCATGCAATTCTCACAAGACTTCAAGAGAGAGACTTTTATCAGCAAAATATTTGCATTTGAGATATCAATATTGAAGACTGAACCTAAAAGTGAAACAACTTTCAAAGCCTCAGTCCATGGTAAGAAATCTTTACACATCTCTAGCCATAATGAGAAAGAAGAAGTTAATGAAGAATTAGAAGAGATTATTGCTATGATTTCTAAAAGAGAAAAGAAAGGAAAAGGAAAATATGAAGGAAAACTTCCATTGAAATGTTTTTCATGCAACAAGATTGGTCACTTTGCATCTAAGTGTCCCACAAGAGTCAAGAAGTTTAGATCTGATTACAAACCCAAATATAAGAAGGAATGTTATCATGTTGAAGAAGGTGTAACTGATGAAGATTTAGGAGAGGATGAAATTGGATTCATTTCCCTTAGAGACATGGAAAGGTTGCTTGAGGAAATGGACATTGCAGATGAAAAGGAAGAACAAGAGTTAGCCCTAGTTTCCAAAGTATACATCAGAACTAACTGGATCATTAACAGTGGATGCTCTCATCACATGACAGGTGAAAAAGATAGATTTTTTCATTTAGAAAAATACAAAGGTGGTATGGTTATATTTGGAGATGACACTCCTAAACCTATCATAGGCAGAGGTTCTATCACTTTGGATGGAAAGAACAAGATAGATGATGTTCTATATGTTGATGGATTAAATCATAACTTACTAAGTGTTGGACAACTACTTGACAAAGGTTATCATTTGGAGTTCAAAGATAACAAGTGCATAATTAACAACAAGGATAGAGATATGATTGCATCAGGCTCCAAAACAAAAGGTAATGTTTTTCAGCTTAATTCAGATGTAAGTTGTTTTGTTGCAAAAATAGATGACAGTTGGTTATGGCACAAGAGACTATGTCATATCAATTTTGATAACATAGTAAAGATAAGTAATGTCAAAGAAGTCAGAGACCTTCCTAGTATTGCAAGACCAGTTGACATAATATGCAGGGAATGTGTTATGGGAAAGCATGTAAGGAGTTCCTTAAGAAGCAAGCAGAACTCAGTAGAAAACAAATTGAACCTTGTGCACATAGACCTATGTGGCCCTACCCAAACAAGATCATACTATGGAGAAAGGTATTTTATTTTGTTTGTTGATGATTTTCAAGGATGATGTGGGTTTTGTTCTTAAAGGAAAAGTCTGAAGCCTTTGAGAAGTTCAAAATATTCAAAGCTAAGGTTGAGAATTAATCTGGATTGAAACTGAAATGTTTGAGATCAGATAGAGGAGGAGAGTTCACCTCTGACTGTGAAGAACATGGAATTAAAATACAATTGAGTGCACCTAGAATCCCATAGTAGAATGGGATAGTAGAAAGGAGGAACATGATTATACTTGATACAGTGTGCACTATGATGATTGAAGGAAAAGTTGTGCATATATATTTGAGAGATGCAGTAAATACAACAATCTATACTATCAACAGAACTCAATTGAGGCCAAGTGCAGATAAGACACCCTATGAACTTTGGTTTGGTAATACACCTGCAGTGAAGTATTTTAGAATCTTTGACAGCAAGTGCTACATCAAGAGATATTATGGTGTTGGTAAGTTTAATGCTAGAAGTGATGAAGGTATTTTCCTTGGTTACTCTACAAAAATAAAAGCATATAGATGTTTCAATTTGACATTAAAAGAGATAATTGAAAGTACTTATGTAAAACTTGATGAGAAGTTTATGGTTCAAGAGAGATACTATGAATACGCACCTATGATTGAAGATAAACCCAGGCCTAGCAGCAAAGATATTGTTATTGAAGAAATGTTTGATTGCATTGATGTCTCATGCAATGACCCTGAATCAAGCAGAGAAGAATCATAGATTATAGAAGAAGAAGAAGTCACACCTAAGGTTCCTAAATCCACATCTAGATACCACTCTAAAGATGATATCATTGGAGATCAGAGCAGCAGTGTTTTGACCATATCAAAAGCAAAAAGTCTAGCAATGGATGAATAGGTATGTTTACTATCATAGATTGAACCCTTAAGTGTTGAAGATGCTTGGAGTGATTCTGATTGGAAGAATGCAATGAAAGAAGAATTAGATTAGATAATTAAGAATGATACATGGGAATTGGTCCCTAGACCCAGTGACAAAAATGTGATTAGAAGAAAGTGGGTATTTAGAAAAAAGATGAATGAAGATGGTATAGTAGTAAGAAACAAAGAAAGATTGGTATGTAAAGGATATGCACAGAGAGAAGGAATAGAATACACTGATACATTTTCCCCTGTGAGAAGACTGGAAGCCATTAAATTGTTCTTGGCTTATGTAACATTCAAAGACTTTAAAGTTTATCAAATGGATGTAAAGTCAACTTTTCTAAATGGAGACTTGAAGGAAGAATTCTACATAGAACAAACTGAAGGATTTAATAGTTCAGATGAACTAGACATGGTATGCGGATTGAAGAAAGAACTCTGTGGTCTTAAACAGGCCCCAAGAGCTTGGTATGAGAGACTTGATGGTTATCTTACCAAGATTGGATTCAAGAAAGGAGCAGCAAATTGTAACCTATTCACAAGAGAGACACCTGATGGACTACTACTAGTTGCCATATTTGTTGATGATATTATCTTCGGAGGTAATGACAAGCTTAGTACAACTTTTGTAAAAGAAATGCAAAATGAATTTGAAATGAGCATGATTGGTCCTATAAAATAATTTTTGGGACTGAATGTAAAGGAGACATATAAAGGTATATCCATTAATCATTCAAAATATGTGAAGGAAATATTGAAGACCTTCCAGATGGAAGACTGTAAGCCAATATGCACTCCCATGATAACAAGAAGAAAGCTTTCAAAAGATGATGATTCCACAACAGTTGATAAAACATTGTACAAATCTATGATTGGTAAACTTATTTATCTAACTCAATCTAGACCTGACATATCTAATGCAGTTGGCATTGTTGGAAGATATGCAGCTAAACCCAAGCAGAATCACCTAATGGAAATCAAAAGGATATTTAGATATCTAAAGGGAATTGTAGACTATGGTTTATGGTATCCTAAATCAGAGAATATACAACTTCATGTGTATATAGATGCATATTGGGCAAGTTGTATTGATGATAGGAAGATCACTTCAAGAGGAGTAGTATTTCTTGGAGACAGGTTGGTTTCCTGGATAAGCAAGAAGCAAAAATGTATTTCCCAGTCAATAGCAGAATCTGAATATGTTGCAATAGCACTGAATTGTTCAACCATGGTTTGGATCAAGTAGATGGTTAAAGACTGGCATTTAGGTTGATTATCCTATTGTTATTCACTATGATAACACTAGCACTATCAACATGTCTAAGAACCCTGTGATGCATGCAAAGACAAAACATATAGAGATCAAGTACCATTTTTTGAGAGAAAAGGTTGTAGACAAAGAAGTGAAATTGGACTATGTGAGCACCAAAGAACAACTAGCAAATATTTTCACAAAGCCCTTATCAAAGGATACTTTTGAATATCTTAGGGAGAATTTGGGAGTAATTCCCTCTCCTGGGTCTATTTAGAAGAAGTAGCAAGAACACCAGTCATTAAGTGACTGATGAATGTTTGACTACTCTACTTTTGGAGTAGTACCTGTGCCTAATGGTTTATGGCACCCTTTGCCATTGATGTCAAAGGGGGAGTATATAGTAAGGAGGAGCATATAACCTGGGGGAGTATAAAAACAGTCAGAAGAACTAAAGCAGTGTAGAGGAATCCTTGATGAGGATATTGAGAAGATTGTAAAAGAAAGAGGACATCATGTACAAAGGATGTTTTTAGTATCATATGTTTCCATCAATGTCAAAGGGGGAGATTGTTGGAGATTTGATTCTGAGCAGTTGATTGATTATATGTTTGTCATTGATGACAACATATAATACACAATAGTAATTATGTATGTACTTATCAGAATGATGACATGAACACTTGTGTGGCTAGATACATGTTGTAGACATGTTTATTATGTTATTTTTGTACACACAAATCCAGATATGATGTTTCAGTCAAGTTGTGTAATTTTGTTATTGACAGTTACGGTTCTGAAAGAGTATCTGTTCAGAGCCGACGTATGTAATGTGTTTCTTGAGTTGCACCTATCTTCAGGATATGCATGTGTATATTCATGATTAGTTATTATTTTATGATTTTTATCTAAAGGTGCCAAACATGTTTCAAGAATATTGCAAAGTTAGAGATAATTTGGTGAGGCCGACTTAGTGAAGTGTCACGTCTATTTGGTTTATACTTGTGTGGTTGTAATTATTCTTGTGTGCTTAGTAGAGCCAAAAAGGATGTTATGAAGAGGTGTCTTGTAGGTCCCATGATCTTATACTTTGAGAAAGATAGTTATAGAAAGTCATTTTTGATACGCTAAGTGTGAATAATATGAAAAAGAGACGAAAGATGTACAGAGTAGAATATCAGAGTTGGTTCACTCATCAAGAGTCTATGTTAAGAAGTGAAAGATTGTAATACACTATAAATAATCAAGATAGCAGGTCTACTCTATAGTTCATCATCAGATATAGTGCATATCTATTATACAGAAGGTTGTAGCCTTCACCATTAAGCAGTGAGATTTTGGATAGTGAGTCCACCACCCCTAACAGGGTTATTTGTAAAAGACTCCTAACAGGGTTTGAACCTTAACCATTTCACTATACTTATTTCATTGTAAAGTAAAACTCCTAATAGGGTTGAAATATCTTCTAATAGGGATTACTATAAACAAGTATAGTTCATTGTGGGTGCTAATTCCCACCGAGGTTTTTACCATTTGGTTTCCCCGTAATCAAATTGTGTGTTTTGTACTGTGTTATCTGATTAAGCATTTACTTTGTTCTATACTAAATTTAAGGAAGAAAAAATAATTAATCTTATTGATAACTGATTCACCCCCCCCTCTTGGTTATCCTTTGGTACTATTCTAACATAAATCACTTAACACCACCTTCTCTATTATAGAACCAGAAATAGGGCTTTTGATTTTACTATGAATATCTTCTAAAGCACTCGCTTTTATCATTGTGTAATCAAAATCAGGAAGAGAACTAACCAGAGGTGAGGTTCACCCAAAATTTGGGACTGGGGACTTCATATTTATTAAGGAAAATACTTATAAAAGATGGAAATTGCAGAAGGAAAAGAAAGTCTTTCAATATCAAACTTTTTCAAAGAGCTTCAATTTTGAACAGGGACTCTGGAAGAGAAAAACACTAACCTTAATATTCCACACACTCTAAGCTTCTTAGGATAAGAGTATAACTTTTTCTTCTCTGCCAATTCAATTTCACTAGAAAACTTCACGATAAGACTGATAGCACAAGCTCTTATTTTATAACAGATTTTCCCACAAAATGTGTAAGATTTGCATTAAATGACAATGAGGGCTCTTAATTAAATGTGACAAGAGTTTTCACCTGATGTGATCATAAAATATTTCACCTCTTTAAATGATTGAAATGACATATAAGTGTCACATCTAATGATAATTATATCCCAAACATGCGCGGATAAAATTATCACCTACTAGCTGTCACTTCGCGCATGTTACCGATGTCTTTTTATCTTTTCACCACACAAGCTTCAGTTGAACTGTGAACTTTGAAATAGCTTAGTTCACAAATTAAGATCAAGGGGTAATAAATCATTACTTCCTTTTGGTGTGTTTATAAAAGACCATGTGAGAAAAAAAATCCTAAATGTTACACACTTTATGCAAGATACAGCCCGCAATTGAACCTTTAACCTTGAACCAAACAAGTTCAAGATTCAGAGTTCAAAAGGAGAGTGAACTTTGCAAACCATGCTGCTCATGTTCACATAAAAGTGAACAAAAAGGAAAACACACTGCAAGGCAACATTGAACCTTGAACCTTGAACTAGACAAGTTCAAGATTCAAGTTCAACTGACAAAGAGAAAATGCAAATCACACTTTAAGATAAGAAGATATTTTTTCTTTTAAGAAGGTGAAATACAGATTTTAGAAAATGATAAAACATAGGGTATGAGTCAAAAATAAGGGGTAACAATGGATCCAACTGGTGACAAGGAAGTTTGAGAAAATAGGATGAACTTAGTATCTTTGTTTTTGCAGACAATGGAGTCAATAAGAAAAGGACTCCAAAACAAAAATGGGGAAAAGAAAGAGAAAAAAGGAAAGAAAAGAAAGAAAAATGCAACAAGGAAAGCAAGCCAAAAAGACACGAAATATACAATGACGTAAGAAAAAGCTAATTACATTTGGTACAGCTTCAGATCTTGACCATTAAAAGTCAAGGGTAGAATAGTGCCATCTTGACACTTGAGAACAAATGAGTTACTTCCCATGGATTTGTTGATAATAAAGGGCCCCTTCCATAATGATTCAAATTTACTGTGAGCACCTCTAGGTTCTCTCCTCTTATCCCAGAGCAGAACCTGATCTCCTTCCATGAAATTCATTAGCCTAGCTCGTGTGTCAAAGATTTTCTTCACTCTGGCTTGATGTAATGCTAGTCAGTCCACCATGTCTTCTCTCTCCTCCTAGATATTATTGAGGTACATAATTCTCTTTTCTAAACCATCCTAGAAAATTTTCCTTTAATTACTTTCTGCAATTTTGTTGTCACTGGATCTAAGGTAGAGATAATTGAGCTTCAACACCGTACACCAACTCAAATAGAGTCATTCCAATTGCCCTCTTAGGAGAATTATGATATGCCCAGAGAGCTTCATACAACTTCTTATGCTAGTCCCTAGCATTATCATTCACCAATTTCTCCATAATTGATATCAGGCTCTTGTTGCTTGATTATGCCCGTCCATTCCCTTGTAGGTAATAATCAAACGCATGTGAAAGGTGGATACCATTATCATAGCAAAATAGCTTTATTTTTGAAGAATAAAAATTGGTAGCATTATTTGTGACTAATTTTTAAGGGATGCCAAACCTAACCAAGATATATTTTTTTCTAAAATCACACACTACCTTTGATGTGGTCTTCCTGACTGGAACTGCTTTGATCTATTTAGTGAAATAATCCATAGAAGTCAGGAAATGTGTGTGTTCGGCACAGGAAGGAGGATTTATTCAACCAATGAAATCCAATCCCCACTATTTGAAGGGCTCTTCAATAACAACTGGCCTCAGAGGGAGGGCTGCCAATTGTGGTTTCCCACTGAACAAATTACACTTCTCATAGCTAGTGACCCATTTTTATGCATCTACAAACATCCCTGACCATTAATAGCAACTTCTTAAAATTTTGAAAGTAGCTACAATTGATGAGAGGTTACCACCATAGGCCTCATTATGAAACTTTGTAAGCAACTTCTCGTGTTGTTCTTTGTCAACACACCTTAAGAAAGACTCATCAATTCCTTTCTTGTATAGGATATCATCCACAATAACATACTTTTCAACCTTGAGTTAAAGGTTTCTTTTCTTGTTAGGGATTAGATGCTCTAGATAGTCTCCATATGTCAAGTAGAAAGCCACATCTAAAAACCATGAGTCTCTTAAACCAACAAACAGAGCGAGATGAATATCATCTTCAGGTACATTGAGGGCCATCAGTTTGCATAAACCCTACCCTTGAACTAACTTAGTCATTCAAATGTTCAAATAAAATCTTGGATTCTTGCCACTGAAGTAACTTTGTTGTTCATGCTTATATCTTGTTGAGTCAAAACATCTTTGACTATAGAAGAAGGCACATACACAGTAGAGTGCGAGTGCAAGATATAAAATCTGAAATGTTTCATGCAGCTTTATCTACTGCATATGCTTGTTTCTCAACCATAGGATAATTTAGCTCATGATTTTTTCAGGGGTATGCTCATGAAAGAAATTGGTACTTCCTCTCCCTTATAATTTTTCTCTAGTAATATCCCAAAAAATGTATGTTCTGAAGAATAACAATAGATAATGAAATCTTTTTTATAATTAGGGTTGATCAATGTTGGGGTAGATGCTATGGATTTTTTAACATCATCAAAATTTTGAAAAGCTTTTGAACTCCACTTGAAAGGGTTCTTTTGCTTAAGAGACTCACCATATGTTTAGTTGTCTCAGCAAAATCTAGAATGAACCTCCTAAGAAAGTTTGTCTAACCAAAGAAAGACTTAACACCTATCCGGTTACAGGGTAAACCTATTTGCTAGATAGCTTTTACTCTCTCAGGATCTATCTTAATTCCATATTTTGAGACAATGTGACCAAAAAAATTCCCTTCTATAACACAAAAGATTGATTTCTTAGGATTCAATGAGATCCCATGCTCTCTAAACCTTTGTAAAATAGTTCTCAAATATTTTAGGTGATTTTTACACCTTTTAAAAAGGACTGTCAGATCATATAGGTAGATAAAAATCACTTTTTTAATAAGATGGTTGAATAAGGAATCCATTTCTCATTGGAACGTGGCGCTAGCATTAATCAATCGAAACAGTATGTGACTATAGGCGTAAGTACCCTATGGCATGGTGAATGTTGTTTTATGTTGATCCTCGTCAGCTACCTTGATCTGGTTGTAACTAGAAAACCCATCTAACATGGACATCATTTATGTGCCAGCTACTATTTGTAATATATGATCCATCATAGGCAGCCCATAATTATCTTTTAAACTACTCTGGTTCATATTTCTAAAATCCACACAAATCCTTATCTCACCATTCTTTTTCCTCACAGGCACTATGTTGGCTATCCACATAGAATGATGAATAGGATATATTATCTGAGCTTGCAACATCTTCTCAACTTCTTTCTTTATCGTTTAAGACACTTTAGGGTTATAGCTCCTTAGCTTCTACTTAAATGGTGTGGCGTCTGGCTTTAAAGAGATGTGATGTTGAAATTTACCTCCTTTGAAATTCTTCAAGTCCTGGTAGGACCAGGCAAAAACATCCTTATACTCCTTTAGAAAATCAACAAACCTTCTCCTTTCATCAGTTGTACAACATTTTCCCAGGTTTACAAACTTAGGGTCTTGTTCATCTCCTATATTCAGCTTTTCTGAGTCACTTGCCTCAAGAGGTTCATGAAAATTGGGTTTTTTCTTAACTGCATCACATCTGTCAAATAGATTCTCAAGAGAAACCATGCCCTTAGGGATACAGTTTCCTTTCAACTGAACAATTCCTTCTTCCATAGTCTTACCCGAATGAGGACAAAATTCTTCACAGGTCGACTTAGACCCCTCAAAAGAAGTAGTGCTAAAAACTTCCACCATTTGAAAGAATTTATCAATCTATTTATCATCTTGGAAAACCTGCTAGTGTTTTGCATTATCAGGTACCTTATGTCTAGATACCATCTTAATTTTATAAATGGTTTCTTTGAAATCTGGTTGGGGAAGCAATAATGATGCTGAGACTGCCAAAGAATTGGCTTTGCTATTAAGGTTCCTAGGAATAACTTCAATAGAAAAGGCCTCGAATCCTTCAATTCCATCCCAAACATGGTTTCTATAATGTTTCAGACTCTCATTTTTCATTGAATACCTCCCTCTTACTTGTCTTACTATCAATTTTAAATCTCCTTTAGCTTTCAGCATTTTTATTCCTTTCTTTTTAGCTTCTTTAAGACCAAGTAGAAAGGCTTCATACTCGGAAGTATTGTTGGTATTACCAAACTCCAACTTAAAAGAGTGAGGAAAAATATCTCCTTGTGAGGATATCAGAACAACCCCTACTCTAAATCCCAATAAGGCACAACTACCATCAAACTCTAAAGACCACAAATAATCTGATTCCTTATTATCAACCCTCTCTAAGTTCACCTCTGATGACATCATATAATTTCCAAATTCAAATTCATGGTATAAGATTTGAGATTTAGGGTCTTTTGATGGAAAAATAGTATACTTGGATTCTCCCTCAGGTTTCAAAAAAATATTTTGGTTACCGATAGGGATTGTTTCCTGTGACCAATCCAATTTGATTTCTCCCCCAAGGTCTCTACAAAAGGTTCTACTAAGAAACATCCTATAACTGGTAGGGATATCGGCTACCAGAATGATTAAATTGAGCTTTTTACTTGGATAAGAAACTAAGGCTACCTGAGCATCTTTAATGTGTCCCACTAAAGGGACTTGTTTGGAATCCATGGAGTAACATCTCCAGAAAGTGGTTGTTAGAGGGAGGTCTAAAGCTTTGGAAACTAAAGCAGGCATCAAATTATCACATGCAATAGAGTCAATAATGCAATTATTCAATTTAAACCCATGAATAAATAGAGAAAGATAGAAGGAACTAGTTTTTGAGAGACAAAAGGGCTTGTATCGACAGAGGACTGGGTAGCCAGGGTGGGTTGTATTTCTTTAGGTAAAATGGCATGTGTCATCTCACTGGTTGTGGGACTTTAAGAAGTTTGGCTTGACTTAACATAACTAACTAGCCTATCGAGTTCTTTGGGATTCATTCTAAGATATTCTTCCAGTGGCACTTGTATTTTCAAGGTTTTACATAAATTTACAATATCAAAAGGAGAATTAGGCGGAGAGTCTTGAAAATCTTTAGCCTCCTTAGTACTTGAAACTTTGGAAAAAAAATTCTTTGGCGAAACATCCTTACCTTTATCCTTGTTCCAGCATTGAGAAGTTGAAGGAGAGTCATTAGCTTGAGAATTACATTGATTTTTGGTCATGATTGAACATGTGGGATCTTGAAGAGCTACCAGAATACTGCCTCATTTTTTAGATTTTGGCTCATATTCCAAAATTAAGTTCTGGAGCCTCCAGGTAATGAAGAAACTTCTACATGTTCAAATGGATCATCAACTAATTCTTTATTAACATGCATCTGCATTGATCTCACCATCCCAAGACAAGTTGTGCCATCATGCTCATTCATGAGGTGAAAGGTACACATATTTACTCTTTTAGGGGGAACCTCTACTTTTCTTTGTTCATTCCATGACTGTCCCAGATATCTGTGACTAGGACTAGCCTGATCAAGGTTTCCTCTAGGAATATCTTTGTATATTTGAGGGAAATTTGAATTTCCCTTAGGGAGTTGCCTCTTCATAGTAATTACATCATTCACTAATCTTTGCAATAGGGGATCAGAGGAAGTGGCACTGTGAGAATTTGGTTGTTGGACATCTTTCCTCCACTTTCCAATTGTGATTAGATCTTCTTATAATTTGAAATCCATGGTCTAAGACACATCTAAATCAGCTACCTTCGCTCATCTTAAATGAAAACCAATGTCTGGGGGCATGGCGTTCATGAAAAAATATTTTCTATTTTTAGTTGTGGATCTTTTGGGGGTAGGGATTTTATGAATAATCTTGTCAAACATTGCTATAGATTGTCTCATGGGGTCATGTATTTCTTTCTTCAATTGTGTCAACTGGGCGAGAAGATCATGTTTATTAGATATACTTTTAAAGCATGCTTCAAAAGCAATTTTCATAGTATCCCAATTGGTAATTAACCATTGGGAAAGTGGTAGAACTAGTCGGCTACTTATTCAGCAAGTGTTTTAACAAACAATCTAACTGCAATGTCTTCATGTTCAACATATAAAATTCCACAGGCTATATTAAATTCTTTAAGATGATCTTCAATAGAAACCTTTTCATCACCATAGAATCTGGGTAAAATCTCTCTAGCTCCTTTAGGTAAGGAATGATTTCCTGCCAAATTAAGTGGACCAATGACATTACCCCAAGGTTGTGCCATGACTGAGCATGGATAAATTTTATGAAGGGGAGGTGCCTGGATTCCAGAAAGAGTCAAGGCCTACCACTAGTGAGAAGTTGAAGATATGTTTAGAGTTGAATTTTTAGGAGAAGAGGGTCTACTTTTAGCTTTCTTCTTTGGGGTATAACTGGTAGGAAACTAAAGATTTTGAAGTTCTTGGAAGAAACTATCAAAGACACCCTCCCTTTCTTGGGACCTAGTAAAAGGTCAAGAATCCAGTCTTGCTAAGAAATTTAGGGTATCTGCACAACTCTATCTACTATGGCAGCTTCTTGGACAACTGGAAGACCTCTTAACCACTCACCAATTTCTTCTTCCTCTTCTAACACCAAGCAGTCTTGTTGATAGTGTTGGTCACTTTTCCTCACAATCCAGGCCACCAAATGAAGATTAGAGATTATATCTTCTTGGTTATTTAAAAAGTATAAGTTAGGCTAAATAATTGGGGGAACTTCTTCCTGACCAGGAATTATGAGAGCAGGGAATACCATGGTTGCTTCATTTAAAGGGAATGAATACTGATACTTTGTGTATCAAATCCCGAGTAGAGTCCCCAAAAATATGTTAGCATACAGATTTCATCTTTCTATAAATTATCCATCACTTGCTCTAAGCCCATGAAAAACAACAATCTCAAACAAATAGTTGAATTATAATATATAAATTTATAATTATCTAAATTAAGGTACAACTCCCTATTTGATCTTCAATGAATCTTCACACTCATACATTGCTTTCACAAACACATACACTTTTACCCAAAAAGCAAATAAGGTTTTTGCAGTATTCCATACATCAACATTTTATGAAGACTGAATGAAAGATAGATATTTCAACACTAAATGAAGCTCAAAGACTTCAATCTCGAAACTTATTTACTGAAAATAAAAATATGCTAAAAAAAGATACGGAAAAATCCACTTGAAAACAGATTTATGATACTCAAGAAATATCCCAACAGAGATCAGTATGCTAATACAAACCAACAGATTCATACAACATAAATTTTTGTTCCATTCATATCAAAAATATACTTCCAAGTTTCTTTCTCCATTAACAAACAAACTCAAAGATACTAAAAACTATTAAGTCTTTTCCCTAACTTAACCAAAATTACCATCATTGGAATACAGATTATCCCAGCTATAAAAATCCACCAGTCTTAGAAAAGAGGAACTGACATCTCGAGATACACTCTACGGGATTCAGTATATAACTATTTTTACAAAAATCGCCCAAATTAAAAGAAAACATAAAGTAAGAAAAACTACAACTACTCCATGATCTATGAATCATGATCATGGAGTGGTGGATGCACTAGATCCCTTTGATTGGTCCTATGAGGATTCAGCAATGTGGGAGCTCCTCCATTCTTTGTACGCATTTGCAACGCTACTGATCATGGCCTGACGTCGCAGGGAAATGTGAATTACCCTCTACTTTAGGAACTTCTTATCTTTGCGGACCTAGTTTATTTTCTGTATATGTGCCTTGAGGTGATTGGTACATACCAAAAGCATCACTTCCATATTGCCAAGGGTTGTGAATTCATCTGGAGTAATATCTTTTGTATCTCTGATGGTGGCTATTTCATGATCAAATTCCAGCAACAATTCCTCTGCTCCTTTAACATTATGAGTATCCTCTTTTATGAGTGAAACGTTCAAACACTTGAGATATTTTTGCATAGTTTCCATCAACCCTTTTGATTCACTCAACAAGTAAGTGGTCTTATCATGACCGGATTTAATTATGGAATTTATCCATTTGATACTCTTGATGGAGATGTAGAGAGTATCTTCATCTAATCCTGGAACATGCTAATCAGTTAGAAATTTACTTACCCAATATTTTTCTATTTCATAGAGTTGATTTGTTACTTTTAGCCATTTTCTATTCTCCTTTTCCCACTCTGCTAATTCTACTAGAATCTCTACAACAATTGAACTAACAACTCTGACTCTTAATCATCTGATTGATATAATTTCCCCCTTTCTATATCATGGCTTGAATCCATTTTGTGTAGGCATACGTAATCAGTTTATTCTTTTGAATTTGATTTAGGGTTTTCCTAACCTCTAGTGAATGTGGGTTAAATTACTTTGAAGCTATAGTCAATGGGAGAGGGTTAGGGTCCCGAACTTCTGAATGAATCAGCCATTTTTTTTATTGTTGCCTTCATCTCATTCTTATCCTTTTCATCTTTAAAGGACCTGTGTATGATGTTTTTTGTAGACTTCTCCAAGTGTTTCACATTAGCCACTCTGGTTGCATATCTAAGATCTATCTTTTCAACTATGAAGTCATTCATAGTGGCTTCAGAGAGTTCCTTATCATTCTTGTGAACTGCTCATTTGGCATACCAGTGCCCAATTTTTTCATCAATGTCCACCCTAAATTCTATCCTGATGCTTTTTGGTTTTTCTGAGGAACCCAAATATTTTCTTACCATGTCTTCAATAGGTAGTGTTATTGGTAGGACATTATGTTTTCTGCTGATGGATGTTCTAACCATTTCAATGTGGGAACTGGTGACTTTTGAGAATTTTCCATCGCCTATGTTGGACTAGTGGGCATAGAAATCATGGAATATTTGACTTCTTGTTGATTATCTCCTTCAAAAAAAACTTCTTCTGATATAGAGTCTTGTGGGTTCTTATCCACCATCACAGTATCCATATCCTCAAGATTGATGACTTCCTTTTCTCCAACTAGCTTGACTTCTTTTTTGAGAGCCTTTCTTTTGGAAGTCCTCATGGGTGGAACATGACGAGGAGACTTCTACTTTTTAACTTTAGACTCAGCAGATTTTGTATTTTTAGATTTAGACAGACCTGCAACAGAAACATTCTGATTAGAACATGGGATAACTTTTTCAACATGAGATTTAGGAGCTGATCCTCTAGTATTGTGCCTTCTATGAGGAGATGGAATTTTACTAGAAATCCATCTTTTGGTTCTTTTTATAACACCGAGAGTCTTAATGTGGATACTCTCCCTTTCCTCTATGTTCCAGTCAATTTCAGGGAGTGGCAACCCCTGAACCTTCTCTTTATACTTTTCATCAATTACATATTCATCTTCCCCCTCCTCTATTTCATTCACATCAATACCTTTTTGTAGGTTAACTATTTGGACAAGTGTAAAGTTGCACCATAATCTCCTTCTGACCTTGAAATTATCTGCACAATTTTCCCAGAAATCTTCCATTTCAGGGTCATGGTGAAATTTAGAAGGCAAACTAAAATGTTGTGCAACATACGCCCTGATGTGAAAATCTCTCCTAGCCTTGAAGTTTTTCAATTTCAATTTGTTCAATTCTTTCTCTAAATTAAGAGCATCAGAAGAATTCTAATAAGAATAAAAACCTAGTTCTACAGGAAAACTAGATTTGGCTCTTCCTTTTCTATCTTTGTGTACATGGGCTAACTAGCACCCAACTTTGGTTATAACTTACAAATCTAGAGCATATCTAGGCAACTTGAATGGATCTCCCTCAAATCCACCAACTCTTATTTAAGTAAACCTTCTGAGTTGTATGAAGAAACTTCCAAAGACATTGACAAACATCTTAGCCTCCTCTGACATTCTCTGTTCAATGTTCCCTTGCAACTCAAAAATTAACCTTCACAGAAAAACACCATTTAATTTCATAAAACTGTCAATATGGAATTCCTTCTACAAATGAGGATAATAATCATACACCTTCATATTGGGAACAAGTAATTCATGATATAAACCATCCCACTATCTAATACAAGCTAATGCATAGAACATATAAGAAGACATATAGAAACCACTAGACTTTTCTAAATAATTTGCCACCTGATGATGAATTTCTTCAGAAATACAGTCTGCCAAATTGATGAACTTATCCCCACCCAAATTTATCTGGATAAAGAAGTACATCCAGTCCTGATAGTAAAAATCATGGCTATTACCTTTAACTCTGTTCAATAAGATCAATAATTCTGCAACTTCGGGCTTGAAATTATTTGCTGTAAGGGGTTTGGGAAGCCTTGACCATCCCCTTTTCACCTCCAACAGCCATTGTTTGGAAATTTCATTTCTATAAATCTATTTCTTTGTTGAGAAGACAGACTAGGAGGAAGCAATGGTCCATCCTCCATAAGGATCATTTTTAGGAACACCCATTGTTGTGAGGATGACATCTTGGTTTATGAAAATCAGAGGGCTTCCATCAATCTTCTTAATACACCTTTCTTCCCTATCATATCTTTTAACACACTCCATCACTAACTTAGGACAGGAGGCCACTAGGGAAAAGGTTGTTGCATCATCTAAACCACTTAACATCACCTTCTCTATTATGGAACCAGAAACAAGGCTTTTCATTTTACTGTGAATCTCCTCTAAAGAACCCACTTTTATCATTGTGTCATCTAACTCAAGAAGATAACTAAATGTAGTTGAGGTTCACCCAAAATTTGGGAGTGGGGACTTCATATTTCTTTAAAAAAAGGACTTATAAAAGACCAAAATTGCAGAAGGAAAACAAAGTCTTTCAATATCAAACTTTTTCAAAGAGCTTTAATTTCGAACAGGGACTATTGAAGAGGAAAACACTAACCTTGAGATTCCACACACTCTAAGCTTCTTAGGATGAGAGTATACCTTCTTCTGCTCCACCAATTCAATTTCACTAGAAAACTTCACCAGAAGACTGACAACACAAAATCTTATTTTATAACAGATTTTCACACAAAATGCGTAAGATTTGCATTAAATGACAATGAGGGCTCATAATTAAATGTGACAAGAGTTTTCACCTGATGCGATCATTTAATATTTCACCTCTTTAAATGATTGAAATGACATATAAGTGTCACATCTAATGATGATTATATCCTGAACATGTGCGGATAAAATTATCACCCGCCAACTATCACTTTGCTCATGTCACCGCTGTCTATTCACCTGTTCACAACACAAGCTTCGGTTGAACTATGAAATTTGAAATAGCTTAGTTCAAAAATTAACTTAAAGGGGTAATAAAGCATTACTTCCTTTTGGTGTGTTTATAAAATACCATGTGAGTGGAAAAAACCTAAACGCTACACACTTTATGCAAGATGTAGCCTACAATTGAACCTTGAACCTTGAACCAAACAAGTTCAAGATTCAGAGTTCAACGGGAGAGTGAACTTTTCAAACTGTGTCACTCATGTTCACATAAAAGTGAAGAAAATAGAAAAACACCACAAGGTGACATTGGACCTTGAACCTTGAACTAGACAATTTCAAGATTCAAGTTCAACCGACAAAGAGAAAATGCAAACCGCACTGTAAGATAAGAAGATATTTTTGCATTTAAGATGGTGAACTCCTGACTTTAGGAAATGATAAAACATAGGGTATGAGTAAAAAATCAGGGGTAACAACTGGCATAGAAAATGATAGTATCAGTGTGGGGGGATTATCTCCCTAATTAACTGTAGGAGTTTAATGAGCTTTGGATATGTTTTTCTTAATCTAATTACGCCCATCCTCACAAGAGAGATCAACAATTTTTGATCTAGATTGAAAGTTATGAAGCTCTATGTGTGGGTCTATCCAAAATGGCAGAGTTGAAATCCATGTTTTAAAGATTGATTAGTTATTTATTACTATGTTGTTAAAAGATAGTGATTGAGTATGTGTAGGCCTATGAAGGAAGTTAACCATATTTGAGCACTTGAATGGTGTGAAGTAAAGAGGAGGTGAGAGATAGTTTTGTGAGCCTAGATAGGTCATATCAGTGAATTGGATCATATTATTAATCCTAGTTCAAGACACTTTTGGGAGACATTGAGAGTGATTGGAAGATTCTTGGAAGAATATTGGAACTCACCAAGTTGACCCACATCTAATTGGTATCAAATACACTAGTAGATTCTAGTGTGAATTAGTGAAGTTAGTAAGCATGTACCTAACAAGTATACAGAGGGTAACCTTTGAATCATACAAATCCTTTAAAGATTTTAAAAGGAAAAAGAGAGAAGAAGTAGAGACCAAGAAGAAGGAATAATAAAGAAAGAAGGAGAAATAAAGACAACAATCCATAGAAGAGATCGACATACTACATAAAAAGCTCAAGGACAATAATGCCAAGGTAATGGAAACTAAGAGAAAGATCCATGGGCTCCTATAGAAATACTTCATGGTGGAGAAACAAAAAGAGGACAAATATTTTATTGAGCAACATGATGAATTTGAGGACATGGAAGAAGAATATATTATGAAGCAAAATGAAGAAGGAAAAGAATATGGAGATAAGGGTCAGATGAAGATTCTAGTGGTGGATCCACTATTGATTTGTCCACTTGAAACAGATAAGGTGTCTGACTGTGTTGTTGATGAAAAAAAAAGAGATGTAATAAAAGAGAAGAAGCTGCTAGCCAAAGTTGGTTGTGAGAAGATAGTACAAGTTTCTCACCATGACATGAAGGAAATTCCTCAAGGACTTGATAATAAAGAATACTTAGAGAAGGAGTTAGTGTCCATTTGAGAGAGATGGCCAAGTCATTTTGGAGTAGTAGAAGAATTCCTAGAACAAAGAGACAAGAATAATTGGAGTAATGTAGTGGATGTAGAGACAAGTATAATGAACTTGTGAGAGTTCCTTTGCCCTGTTAGAAGAAGTCTTTACAATATGAGTACAATGACCTAGTTAAAGGTCAGACCCTATTAGGAGTCTTTTACAAAACCCTATTAAAGGTATGTGGCTCATTTCCTAGGTTCACTGCCCAATAAGATGAAGGCTACAACCTTCTGAAAGATGATATGCACTATATCAGAATGAACTGCTGTGATGACACTATTGTCTGATCAGTTCCGTGTATGCGCGAATGCTCTTACTCTCTTAAAGAGCTATATCATATACTGACTTCATAGTACTATCCCTCTATATCTTCTTCTTACATAATTATTGACACTTTTTTCATATCTTTACATTACATACTTATATATGCAAATCCGAATAGCCGCGACCCAAAAAAAATCACTAGTCGTCCCTAAAACAAAATATACAATACTTTCGAACAAGTCAGCTTCAAGCATTTTTACTACAATGTTAATTACATCATTACAAAGATATAACAAAAGGGACTTAGGCATTACATCACAAAATAACACACACTGATCAAATCTCTTAGTTGGCTTCCATGCTCTGTTTCCTAGACTACTGGTCTATTGATCTTCTTGTAACTTTGTCGTACTATAGTTCTGTACTATGCGTGTATGGATGTAGCATGTACACATATCATACAACTTATATCTATATGTGCATAAGCTGAATCGATCTCTCACACTTGTGCTGATGTGCTGATCGCTGAGTATCTATGTTCTGCCCTATTTTCCTTAGTCATTTTGTCTTTAATGACAGAAACTAAACATGACTTTGTTGCCATGATGACAACACAAAATGAGTCATGCATCCTCAAGTAGTCAACTTGCCAAAAATCTCATGAACCATGAGACCATAAGGATGATCCAAGGAAGATAAAGTCTAATAAGACCTAAATGCTATTCTATGATGTAATTATTTCCATTAATGCCATTTAAGTGTAATTAGAAACAAAATGTGTTAATATCCTTGAATGTTGCCAAGGTTGGCTCATAGGGAATAAAGGGATACTTGTAGGGTTTAGAGGTTATAATTGTTAGTTTAAGGATTAGATACCAAAAATAATTTTGTAAGGTCACATATTGAACTCATGAATGTAAAAGGGAAATCATTTAATTTAATAGTCTAGGTTGTCGAGTTTGTTCTCAACTTGACAACATTTTTTGTAACTTTGTAAATAGATGAAGTATGCGATAGTTGGTTGTAACTGATTCCATTCTTTTTTAGGGTAGTAATAATAGTTTCTTATCATGAAAAATAATTTAGTGTGAGTAGAGTCTCTCAAATAATAAAAGAGAGAAGAATGCATTAAGGAGTGGGATCTAGGTACAGTCTGTAGCAGAGACCTTTTTTTATATACATGAAAAAAATTAATATAGAGGGTATTGTTTTTGGTTGTATGTTGTTTTTGGACTCCAAAATGTGGAGAAGAGCATTTTCATTTTATATTGTTTTGATTATGTGAATGAATTAGTTGTCTGTGTATTTTATCTTAACTATCATAGAAAACAACAGTCTGAGTGTGAGGGTCATATCTGCCTAATGGAGCATTGGATTTTAGTGAGCTTTGGATATATTTTTCTAAATCTAATTGTACCCATCCTCACCTGAGTGATCAAGGATTTGTGACTGGGTTCAAAAGTTATGAACCTCTGTGTCTGGGTCTATCCAAAATGGTAGAGTTGAAATCCATGTTTTAAAGATTGATTAGTTATTTATTAGTATGTTGTTCAATGAATGTGATTGAGTATGTGTAGGCCTATGAAGGAAATTGACCATGTTTGAGCACTTGAATGGTGTGAAGTGAAGTGGATGTGAGAGATAGTATTGTGAACCTAGATTGGTAATATTAGTGGGTCAGATCATAGTATTGATCTTGGTCAAATGCACTTTTGGGAGACATTAAGAGTAATTGGAATATTCTTGGAAGAATCTTGGAACTCACCAAATTGACCGATGTCAAATTGGTATCAGAGCCACTATTAGATTCTAGTAGGAGTTACTGAAGCTTGTAAGCATGTACCTAAAAAGTATAGATAGGGTAATATATAAATCATACAAAGCATTTAAAGATTATAAAAGGAAAAAGAGAAAGGAAGGAGAGGCAAAGAAGAAGGAAGAATTAATAAAGAAGGAGGAAGCAAGACAACAAGCCATAGAAGAGATAAACATACTACATAAAAATATAGAAGATAATGAAGCCAAACTAGTGGAAACTAAGAAAAAGATCCATGCACTCCTAGAGAAAGAACTCTTGGAGAAGAAACAACAAGAGGAAAAAGATTTTATTGAGAAACATGATGAAGTTGCAGACATGGCAGAAGAATGTGTTATGGAGCAGAATAAAGAAGGAAAAGAAGATGGAGATAAGGGTTAGATGAAGATCCTAGTGGTGGATTCACCATTGAGTTTTCCACTTGAAGGACTTAAAGTGTCACAGTGTGTTATTGATGAAAACATCAGAGATGTAATAGCTTAGAAGAAGATGCTAGAAGAATTTGGTTGTGAGAAGAAAGTACAAGTAATTTACCAATACATGAAGGACAATCCTTGAGGACTTGATAAGAAATACTACATAGAGAAGGAGTTGGAAGCCATTCAAGAAGGATGGCCAAGTTAGTTTGGAGTAGTAGAAGAATACCTAAAATGAAGCCACAAGAATAGTTGGATTAATCTCATGGACACAACAATAATCTCTGAGGAAGGCAATAAAAGGGAGCTTATAGCAAGCCTAGGTCATGAAAATCCCATGGTGACTGCATTTTCTCAAAGCATGGTGAGTTCACATGATGCAATAATGATATATATATTTTTTAAATCCTTTGATTCAGGATTGCAGAGGATTCATCTTGATGGCCTTTTGATTGATAAAGGACATCCACAATCAGTTCCTCCAAATTGGAAGAACATAAAGGGGTACCCTAAATCATGGGACATGGATTCTTTTCCACCCCTGGAGTATGGTGTAGGAGCACCCTGAAAAAGTAAAAGAGAGTTATCATGAACTCTAAGACCCTAAGGATGATCTAAGGAAGATAAAGTCTAATAAGACCTAAAGGTCATTCTATGATGTAATTATGGCCATTAATTCCATTTAAGTGTAATTGGAAGCAAAATATGTAAATATCTTTGAATGTTGCCAAGGTTTGCTCATGTGGACTAAGGGATATGTCCTAGGTTTTAATGGTTATATTGGTTACTTTAAATATTTGATAACAATAATAAGTTAGTAAGGTCACATGTTGACCTCTTGAATGTAAAAGGGAAATCATTTAAGTTAAAAGTCTAGGTTGTCTAGTTTTTTGTCAAATTGACAACATTTTTCGCAACTTTGTAAATAGATGAAGTATGGGAAAGTTGATTGTAACAATTTCCATTCAGTCTTAGGGTAGTTAGAATAGTTTTTTATCATGGAAAAGAAGTTAGTATGAGTAGAGTCTCTTGAATAAGAAAAAGAGATAAGAATGCATTAAGGAGTGGGATCTTTGTATAGTCTTTAGCAGAGACCTCTTTGTATATACATGAATAAATTTGAGATAGTGGGTATTATTTTTGGTTGTATGCTATTTTTGGACTCAAAAATGTGGAGAAGGGTATTTTATTTTCCATTCTTTTGATTATGCGAATGAATTAGTTGTCTGGGTAATTTTTCTTGAAGTTGTCATAGAAAGCAATTGTCTCAATGTGGGGGCCATATATTACTAATCAATAGTTGTATTTTAATGAGCTTTGGACATGTTTTTCTAAATCCAATTGGGCCCATCCTTGCTAGATTTATCAAGAAGTTTTGGTCAGGTGCAAAAATTATGAACCTCCATGTGTGGGTCTATCCAGAATGGCAAAGTTGAAATCCATATTTTAAAGATTGATTAGTTATTTATTACTATTTTGTTCAATGACAGTGATTGACTATGTTTATGCCTATGAAGGAAGTGTACCATTTTTTAGAACTTGAATGGTGTGAAGTAAAATGGAGGTGAGAGCTAGCGTTGTGACACTAGATTGGTCACATCAGTGGAATGGATCATAGAATTTATCCTAGTTGAAGGCACTTTTGGGATAAATTAGGAGTGATTAGAAGATCCTTGGAAGAATCTTGGAACTTACCTACTTGACACACATCAAATTGGTATCAGAACCACTAGTAGATTCTAGTGGGAGTTAGTGAAGTTAGCAAGGATGTACCTAATAAGTACATAGAAGGTACTCTATGAGGCATGCAAAGCCTTTAAAGATTTTGAAAGGAAAATGAGGGAAGAAGTAGAGGTAAATAAGAAGGAATAAGAAAGAAATAAGGATGAAGAAAGACAACAAGCCATAGAAGAGAGCACCATACTACAAGAAAATCTCAAATACAATGAAGCCAAGTGATTTAACAACAAGCCTTTCTCTCCTACCTTATCATCCAATAGGGTCTCCAATAGGCCTCTTCTCTAGCCTTAGTAGGGTTCTTCACTAACCCTAACCTTAAAGTATCTCTCTATTAAGATCCCACACAATTTCAGCTTGAGTACACCACAAGAAAACCAAACTACTTCAACACCTAGCCATGGTGCGCTTCTTGCCTTTCTTCACAAACCGATCCAAATGGATCCCAAACTCTTCCATATGGAGAGTTAGTCTCCTATATTTTTAATTGGATCCAATCCTATGTCCAAAAACTCCTTTTGCACTAAAACCCTAAGTGAGTTCCAAGAACAAATCCAAATTCACCCAAAATAGGGCTACAATCATTAGGCCTAATTAGGCTTTTTTCTGCAATAACTTGTAAAAATCCTTAACAAGTTGAAAAAATAGAAATGGATACAGATACCCTTTATCAAGACACAAAGTATTTTCTAGGTCTTGTTTCCCAAAAGTGACCGTATAGTAACTCCTATAATCATGCCTAAAAATTAGGGTTTCTGAGGATTAAGTCTGTCTACACAAAAAAACTTGTTCTTGGCACACTAAACTCCTCACCCAAACTTATCCTTAAATTTGGGGCTCCTACAAACACCAAACTACCTCTCCACAATCATTTATTGAATCAATGAATGCTTTCAATCCCTTCCATTAGCTCTATAACTACTAGTGATCCCTTGCCATGCAACTCTGGCTCGCTTAGGGCATCACATTAAAAATAGCTCCCATTATTTCCAGGGCCCCTCCTTCATTTTAAAATATTTAAATGGGGTCACCTCCCTAATCCCAAAGGCCCACATAGATTCCACAGTGGGAAGAGGATCTGTGACCCCATCTTCACCAGTTGCCTGGTTCAGACCAGCAACTGGCCAGGAAACAAAATAATTTACAAAAACTAACAAAATACTTACAAAATTGAAATCCAACATGACACAGAAACTTACAAAAACCTACTCTAAAACTTCCATGGATTAAAATATTGAATTCAATCCATTAAAACACCAATTGCTCAGAAAAACACTAATTGTGACTGTTCTTGCTATTACTCAGTCCGTAAACACACTTTCAAAAACAAGCAAAACCTTTCAAAAGGTCAAGGATGGACTTAAGTATTTAACCAAGACACAAAATAAATGGTTTAAGATAGTTATGAAACCTATTTCTCAAAGTTACAATTATGCAACAAATGTTGTCAATGTTGTCAATGACAACATTGACAACTTTTACATCTTTTTTTATTTGCTATCCAAACTTGGTCATAAGTCCACCAAACTTAACCAAAGGCTTACCTAAGGTGTTATAAGATTGAAATAGGATCTCAAGTCCCTTGCTTGTCCAATTTGACATCAAAATGCAAAAACACCCTATTTGACCTACTGTGGACAATCTTTTAAAATAAGGTCACTAAGGACCTATTAAGGCATCCTACACTAACAAAATTCACACTAGGACTTGTGTAGTACCCTTATTGCACTAGTGGTTTGGCTAGGACTAGTACAAGAAAAAAAAATAGAATCCCTAGGTTCTTTTCTATCCCTACCTAGGTGCTCCTACACCATCAACCTAATGGAAAATAATAGAAATATCCATGAACTCCTAGAGAAAGAACTCTTGGAGGCAAAAAAATAAGAGGACAAAGATTTTATTGAGAAACATGATGAAGTTGAATACATGGCTCAATAATATGTAATGAAGAAGAATGAAGAGGGAAAATAAGATGGAGATAAGGGTTAGATGAAGATCTTAGTGGTGGATGCACCATTGATTTGTCCACTTGAAGGACATAAGCTGTCATAATGTGTTGTTGATGAAAACAACATAGATGTAACAACAGAGAAGAAGCTGCTAGCTAAAGTTGGTTGTGAGAAGAAGATATGAGTTGCTGACAATGACATGAAGGACATTCCTCAATGACTTGCTAAGAAAGACTACTTAGAGAATGAGTTGGAAGCCATTCAAGAAGGATGGCCAAGTCAGTTTGGAGCAGTTGAAGAATTCCTAGAACAAAGGCACATGAATAGTGAGAGTACTCTCATGGATGCAACAATAATCTCTGAGGAAGGAAATGAAAAGGAACTTATATGAATATTGGGTAATGAGAATCCTGTGGTAACTGCATTTTCTCCAAGCATGGAGATTTTTCATGATGCAATAATGATATTTGTGTTTCTTAACTCGTTTGGTGTAGGATTGTTGGGGAATCATCTTGATGGACCTATGATTGATCAAGGACATCCACAATCAATGCATCCAAATTGGAAGAATAGAAAGAGGTCCCCAAATCTATGGGACATGGATTATTTTCCACCCCAGGAGTATGGTTCAAAAGCACCCTAAAAAATTAAAAGAGATATCTTTGCTGGGATTAATGGAAAGTAGTACTGAGAGGGGAGGGTTAAATCAGTACCTCTAAAATTTTTTACACTTTTCACCTTTCATCTTTAGTAATTAATCTTTACTGTATTACCAAACATATCTGATGTTCTTTCTTATGCATGTAGTATTAATTCATAAACTTAATTTTATACAATATTCATAGAAAAAATCATGAAAGTAATAGACACATACACAAGATATGATATCATAGAAAACTTCTGTTAGGAAGTAAAAACTACAATGGGGATGGCACCCACAAAACTTCACTATCTACAAAATGGAAGGGATCTAATAAAGGCTTAAAATTGATCACTTATGATGATCTACATTGTTAGGAGCATTAATGTGGAGACCTATTAGGATATACTCTATTAAGAGCTTTAGCAACACCAATGAAGTGTGCACGCGGTTAAGAGATTTACAATAGGACTATTAAGTCCACCTTCCTTGAAAGGATTTCTTAAGTGTACCGCACTAGTTAGAATGTGTACAATATGTTTGACCTAACTGTATGCAATCTATAATTTCTGATTACAGATCTAGTAAAGCTCACAGTATATGAATATCACCTATAGTGATTGATTAATACCTTTCCTTATCGTCGGTAGCCTGTGTTCTTGTTCTTGAAAACTGATAAGATCCTTTTCTGTGTTGTTGCATGAATTCTCTTATCTGATCCTTAGATTCTCTCAGTGGCTACAATCATCTTTGAACAACATATTCACAATTGATTGAGCATCTATTTATACAAATATTTGACCTAGTTTAGAATCATGCATTACCATGTTAACTCTAGATCCAAGGTATACAACTTTACCTTGATCCTTTAGTTTGCATGTTTTAAATTAGTTATACTAATAAAAACAATAATAATTACATTTCTTTCTCCTCACGTAATATATTTAAAACAAATCAAGAAGCTAAATATAAAACTTAAGTGATTTATTTGACATGGAAAGTCACATCCACTGTTTGCGGGATGTATCTGACTATCGGTAATTGATTGTCGGTGTGAACTAAAAGTCTATCAGTGTTCCTTCTATGAACTGATTGTTAGGTTCCCTTCTTTTGTCAGGCTCCATTCTTATTTGTTTTGTCAGGTTGCACTATTGGTTACTCATCAGGTTTATTTGTCCTTTTTGTCATTGGGTAACACTAAATAGTGTTTGTCAGGATGCTTTGTACTTGGCAATATTGGTAACCTTAGCGCCGGGTAGTGTTGTGCCCTGTCTCGGTGTAGTATAAATTGATGGTGTTTATCATCTTTTTTCTTGCATATACTAATGGAAAAATACAATATCTTCAATCTCCCCCTTTGACATTAGTATCAAAAAATGATATGTGCATAATACTAAAGTGTTTAGTATGTACACCATGTATGTATCCTTGTCATTATATGACTCCCCCTAACTGTATGCATCAGTATAGTATAAGTAAATGTATATGTATACTTGCCTCTATACTATAAATTCCCCTTTTTGTTCTTTCCTCTTTCAAATGATTGAGTGTACATATCATTTCTTCCTTTCATTTCCCCCTTTTACTTTTTGACTATACATATCATTTACCCCTTTTTTAATAATCATGACAAAAATGTACAACTTATAAGTTGTCAAAATTGTGACAAAAATATGTAACTTACAGTGTGTCAAGAATGTGGGAGTGAGTGTTCTTGTTCTTGAAAACAAATATGATCCTTTTCTATGTTGTTGCATGAATTCTCTTGTCTGATCCTTAGATGCTCTTAGTGGCTACAATCATCATTGAACAACATGTTAACATTTGATTGAGCATCTATTTATACAAATATTTGACCTAGTTTAGAATCACTCATTACAATGTTAACTCTAGATCCAAGGTATACAACTTGACCTTGATCCTTTAGTTTGCATGTTTTAAATTATTTATACTGATAAAAACAATAATAATTACATTTCTTTCTCCTCATGTAATGGATTTAAAACAAATCAAGAAGCTAAATATAAAAATTTAGTGATTTATCTGACATGGAAAGTTAGATCCAATTTTAGCAGGATGTAACTAATTGTCAGTTCTTGATCGTCACTATGAACTAAAATTCTATCAGTGTTCCTTGTTTGAACTAGTTTTTGGGTTCCCTTCTTTTGTCGGGTTCCACTTTTGATTGTTTCGTTGGGTTGCACTGTTGGTTACTCATCGCATTCCTTTGTTCTTTTTTTCATCGGCTAAGACTGAATAGTTGTTGTCAGGATGCTTTGTACTTGAGAGTATTGGTAACCTTGGCGTCGGGTAGTGTTGTGCCCTATCTATTGGTGTAGTATAAATTGATGGTGTTTATCATGTTTTTCCTTGCATATAATAATGGAAAAATACAATATCTTCAATCTCATGAACCATGAGACCCTAAGGATGATCCAAGGAAGATAAAGTCTAATAAGACCTAAAGGTCATTCTATGATGTAATTATGGCCATTAATGCCATTTACACATAATTGGAAGAAAAATATGTTAATATCCTTGAAAGCTACCAAGTTTGGATCATGGGGACTAAAGGGATACTTGTAGGGTTTAATGGTTATAATGGTTAGTTTAAGGATTTGGTAACAAAAATAAGTTTGGGAGGTCACATATTGACCTCTTCATTCTAATAGGGAAATAATTTAAATTAAAATTATATATTGTCAAGTTTGTTGTCAACTTGATGTTGGATGATATCAATTTTGGTTATTGTTCATGTTGTTTATATTCATGTTTTGTCATTGATGTCAACATATATTTCTGCGGAGAAGATAGACTAGCTACTTGACTGGAAGAAGCGTATGGAAACTATACGAATGATTCAAAATGATCGAAGTTGGATTTTAGCAAAAGGATGTGTTTTGACCTTATTCCTAAGGTCAATTGAATGAAGGTTACATATTGTGGATGTTACAATTGATTTGGTGAAGACTTTTTTTCTCGACTATAACTGTGATTCTGGAAAGAGTAGATCTCTGTGTTTCTAGTATATATTTCAAGAAAAAGATACTTTACATGATGCAAGCTTAATAGTGGACAACTAACATATGTTAGAGTAATGGGTTGATTTTGATTGTTGTTTTGTTACTGGTGACGTCATCTCTAGCATGTATTTTGGAGAAGACCTACTTACTGGCCGACTTCAGACATGTAGTGTGTGAAATTGATTATGAGTATGGATTGCGGATCTGGAAGTATATGTGATGGATTGTAACTGATGTTTACTTGTTATAGGTACCAGGTGAATCTTAGCAATGGGTTTTATAATTATTTGTATGATGGAAAACCTTAACTGGATGACCTAGTTAATAATGTATTAGGAGAGCTTAACTGGCTGACCTAATGAATTATTTCAAGAGGGCATATATGAATGATGTTTTCTTGTGGAGAAGGTGTGGTAGAGAAAAAGAGGATAGAGATGTGTGGAAGTTGTGGAGCTTGATGACTACTGGATATAGAGAAGATTTGATGATTGTTATACTTCATTGGAATTGACCAAGCAGAGACAGTTTCTATTAGATAGTTCACTAGATTGTGTATTTTCTTTCCACACTTGATTCATATTGTAAATCATTAAGGGTGGCTTAAACCTTCTTTGGGTAGTGTATCTTGGTAGTGAGCCTAATTTTTTCTTTGAATTATTACAGGGCATGTCTCCTAACACAGACTGTGTACTCTAATATTGTAACAAGATCCTATCAGGGCTAATATATTTTAACATGGATACTATACTCTTAGTACATTATGTTTGGGTGTTAATTTCCACCTGGTTTTTACCTTTAACAGGGTTTCCTAGACAAAACATATTGTGTTACGCTGTTGGAATTTATTGTGTGATCATTTAATTTTGCTGATATGGTTTATAAAGTTTAAAGTTTAATAATATATACGAAAAATGATTCACCACCCTCTTGTTGGAAATATGGATGGAGTAACTGAGAGGGGAGGGGTGAATCAGTTACCACAAAAAATATATCCACAAGTCCCTTAGATGTCTTCAATATATATTACTGTTACTCGGTAAATTAACCTTTCA
>MU226843.1:1259745-1299441 GCA_018584345.1 Thuja plicata | reverse complement strand
CTGAACTTGGTAGACTCTGTCTAATGACTGATATGACATTCTGAACTCGGTAGACTCTGTCTAATGACTGATATGACATTTGTGTAACATCAAGGACAATACACAATTAAACAATTGTTTCCAACACCTCTCAGTTGTCTTGTGGACTATTATTCCAAAAAATTAGTATCAGAGCTAATAGTCCTTAGAGAGAAAGTTTAATAGCTTGAGGTGATCCTAAAGATGACTTACTACAAGAAAGATAGTCTGAAGTTTGATCCTGAAAACTTTGTAAGTTGGAAGAACAAGATGATAACCCATTTGCTATGTCTGGGAATTGATTACTAGATGATCACAAAGAAGAATGAAAAGACATCGAATAAGGATGAGTTAGAAAAGGCTTATGAAGATCAGACGAAGTTAATTTCATGTAATATGGTTGCAAGGGAATGTTTGATCAACACTCTTTCAGAAGGAGAATTCACTGAAGTAAAAGAATTGGACTCTGCACATGAGATCTAGACAATACTGGAAGCATTATATGTTGGAGAAAAGTTTACAAAGAAAGAAAAGTTGTAGAACTTGAAGACAAAGATGGAATAATTAAAGATGAAGGAAGATGAGAACATTAGAGCATATGCACAAAGAATTACTAAAGTGGTTATTGGTGTTACAAACTCTGGAGGAACTTACAGTGAGGAAGAAGTGATTGCAAAGATACTCAGATCTTTGACACCTGTATACAAAACCAAAGTACAATCTATAGAGGAAATTATACCTTGGACACCGAACTTCACCAGATAAATGTTGATTGGAAAACTAACTAATTTTGATGCCAATGAATTGGGAGACACTTTACCTAAAGCTGAGTCAACATTCAAGGCAACTATGCACAAGAAAAAAAAACCCTTATCTGGTAATGCAAGCACCAACAGTGGTGACGTAAGATAAGAGCTTGGAGCTTATGCTGATGAATGGGAATAGATACATGAGGAAGAAATAAATCTAGATGAAGTTGTGGCACTGATTTCTAGAAGAGAAAATAGAGGTAAGGGTAAATTTGAAGGTAAATTACCTTTGAAATGTTTTTCATGTAACAAGATTGGTCATTTTGCATCTAGATGTCCTACAAAAGTTCCAAAGCACAAACCTAATTTTTTCAAGTCTAAATATTCAAAATACAAGGAATGTTATTATCCTAGTGAGGGTATATCAGATGGTGATGATGATGGTGACTATGATGAAATTGGATTTATTTCTATTAAGGATGGTGTACCTATGCATGAAGAAAAAGGTTTAGTATCTCGAGTTGAAAATAAATTTGAATGGGTTATCAAAAGTGGTTGTTCACATCATATGACTAGAGATAAAAACAAGTTTGTGAGTTTGAAAAGACATGATGGAGGTTTTGTCAGATTTTGTGACAATACTCCTAAGCTTATTATTGGAGTTGGATCTATCTTTTTCGATGGAAATACTAACACTGAAAATGTATTACTTGTTGATGGAATTAAGCATAATTTGTTGAGTGTTGGAAAAATAGTGGACAAGGGTTATCAATTGAACTTCATTAATGGGAAATGTTCTATCAAGTGTAAAATAGGAGACCTGATCGGATCTGCTACTAAATCCAGAGGTAATGCATTTGAATTGAACACATCTGAAGCTTCTTGTTTTATTGCAAAGGTTGATGATAGTTGGTAATGGCACAAAAGATTTTGTCATGTTAACTTTGATAACATTGTGAAGCCAAGTACAAATAATGTAGTAGGAGATCTACCTAAAATTGTAAATCCATCTAACACTGTGTGTAGAGAATGTGTTATGGGGAAGCAAACTAGAAGCACTTTGAAAATCAAATCTTATTCAACAAAAGCAAATTTGGATCTGGTACATACAGATTTGTGTGGTTCTATACGAAGATCATACTATGGTGAAAGGTACTTTATACTATTTGTTGATGACTTTTCTAGAATGATGTGGTTTACATATTTAAGAGAGAAATTTGAAGCATTTGAAAAGTTCAAGTTAGTCAAAGCAATCATTGAGAATGAATCTAGTTTAAAGTTAAAGTGCTTGAGATCAGGTAGAGGAGGAGAGTTTACATCAGAACTATTTAATGCATACAGTGAAGAAAATGGAATACACAGACAAAATTCAGCCCCTAGAACTCCACAATAGAATGGGATAGAAGAGAAAAGAAATAGAAATATATTAGATGTTGCAAGGACTATGTAGATGGAAGGAAATGTGTCACATGTTCACTAGAGAGAAGTAGTTGGGACTGTTGTGTACACACTAAAAATTTTTTAGATAAGAGAAGGTACAAATAAAACTTCTTATGAATTATGGTTTAATCATACACCTACTATGAAATATTTAAGAATATTTGGAAGTAAATGCTATATCAAGAGAGATGATGAGATAGGCAAGTTCGATGGTACAAGTGATGAAGTAATCTTTCTTAGTTATTCCACTAAGAGTAAATCTTATAAATATTTCAATCTGAGATTGAGGAAATTGATTGAAAGCACCAATGTGAGGATAGATGAAAAATTTTAGATTTAGGAAAGGATATATGATTATGGTCAGATTATAGAAGCAAAAGAGGTTACTACTGAACCTAAAAAATCTTTGATGATTGATGATGAGATTGGAGATGAATAGATTGAAGCTACTGACACATTAAATACACCAAGGTATGTTAAGAAGAACCATACCAAAGATCAAATTATTGGTGATGCAAGCAAAGGCATGATGACTAGATCTAGAGTTAGAGATGAGATATGTTTTATTTCTCAAGTTGAGCCAAAGACTATTGATGAAGCATGTAGAGATGAATCTTAGACTAAAGCCATGGAGGAAGAACTAGAACAAATAAAGAAAAACAATACTTGGGACTTGGTTCCAAGACCTAAGAACAAAAATGTGATTGGCACTAAATGGGTTTTAAGAAACAAGATGGATGAGGAAGGAACAATAGTAAGAAACAAGGCTAGACTGGTATGTAAAGGTTACTCACAACAAGAAAGAATAGACTATGAAGAAACATTTGTTCCTATTTCTAGATTGGAAGTTGTGATATTATTCCGTTCTTATGATGCACATAAAGAATTTAAGGTTTATCAGATGGATGTGAAGTCAACATTCTTGAATGGTGATTTAGGAGAAGTTTACATTGAGCAACCTGATGGTTTTCCATTGATAGATGATGAAAACATGGTTTGCAGACTAAAGAAAGCATTGTATGGAATAAAAAAAGCACCAAGGGCATGGTATGTAAGACTGGACAAATATCTACTTCATCTTGGTTTCAGGAAAGGTAATGCGGATAGTAATTTATACTTAAGAACTGAAGAAGATTAAATATATTGATTATAGAAGTTTTTGTTGATGATATCATTTTTGGAGGTAATGATAATATGAGTAAGAAGTTTTCTAAAGAAATGGAAAATGAATTTGAAATGTCAATAATTGGTGAGATGAAATTTTTCCTTGGTTTGCAAATTAATCAGAGTAAGAATGACATTTTTTTTGTATCTCAGAACAAGCATCTTAAAGAAATGTTGAATTCTTTTGGAATGGAAGATTGTAAACCTGCTGGAACACCTATGGTGATAGGAAACAAACTGAATAATAGTGATTATACTCAAAGTTTTGTATAAACTAAGTACAGATCAATGATTGGAGGTCTACGATATCTAACACACACTAGACCAGATATTACCAATGTTGTTGGAATTATGGCCAGATATCAGACAGGTCCTAAAGAAACACATTTTTTTGCTGTGAAAAGAATTTTTAGATATCTGAAAGGGACAATAGAATATGGATTATGGTATGAAAAATTTGATGATTTTACATTGCAGGCTTTTACTGATGCTGATTGGGAAGGTAATGTGGATGACAGGAAGAGTACAAGTGGTGGTGCATTTTTTCTTGGGAAAATTTTGGCTTCTTGGTTGATCAAGAAGCAAAACTATATTTCTCAATCTACTACTAAGTCAGAATATGTTTCTTCTGCAATAAATTGCACACAAGTTGTTTGGATGAAACAAATGCTAGAAGACATTGGAATAACTTTCAAAGAGCCAATGGTTATTCATTGTGATAACACTATCATAGTAAACATGTCAAAGAATCTTGTAATGCGTTAAAAAACTAGCATATTTCTATTAAGTATCATTTCTTGAGGGAGAAGGTAGCAAATAAATAAATTAGACTGGAGTACAACAAAACAAAGGAATAGATAGCAGATATATTTACCAAACCTTTTCCAAAAGATAATTTTGAATATCTTAGAGGCATGCTTGGGGTGGTGGACCCTACCAGTGGTAATTAATTGATGCATATATGCATCAGTCAAGTGGTTTTTAGAGCTATATCACTCTCTGGACTTGATGTATGGATATACTCCTTAGGGCGAGTGATCGTAGGAGAACTTTATGGACTAAATTTGGCTGATCTTGCACCTAATTGTTGGACATAAATATTTAAAAATGGCTACACCTTACAAAAGACTATAGATGAGTTCTGCCACCCTTTTCCATTGCTGCCAAAGGGGGAAGGAATCTATGTGAAAATCTCTACTATTTTGGGGAGACTTGTGTTGAGGATATTTAGAATATTGTATTGGGAGAGAGTACTTTTCGGTTGATGCATATGAATTTTCCCGTATGTTTCCATCAATGTTAAAGGGGGAGACTGGTGGACGATATCATTTTTGGTTACTGATCACACTATTGATATTCATGTTTTGTCACTGATGTCAACATATATTTCTGTGGACAAGATAGACTGGCTACTTGACTAGAAGAAGTGTACAGACACTATACGAATGATTTAGAATGATCGAAGTTGGATTTTAGTAGAAGGATATGTTCTTACCTTATTCCTATGGTTTCTTGACTGAAGGTTACATATTGTGGATGTTAAAGTTTATTTGTTGAAGACTGGTTTTCTGGACTGTAACTATGATTTTGGACAGAGTAGGTCTTTGTGTTTCTGGTATATCTTTTTGGTGAAGATACTTCATATGATGCGAGCCTACTAGTGCATAGATAACATATTTTAGAGTAATGGGTTGAGTTTGATTTTTGTTTTATTACTGGTGACATCAGCTGTGGTGTGTATTATGGAGAAGACCTACTTACAAGCTGACTTCAGACATGTAGTGTGTGAAATTAATTATGAGCATGGATTGCAGATTTGGAAGTATATCTGATGGATTGTAATTGATGTTTACTTTTTATAGGTACCGTGTGTATCTTAGCAAGGGCTTATATAATTATTTGTATAATGGAAAGCCTTAATTGGCCAACCTAGTTAATTACGTATTAGCAAAGGTTAACTGACCAACCTAGTGAATTATTGCAAGAGGGTTATATGAATGATCTTTTCTTTTGGAGAAGGTGTGGCAGATAAAAAGAGGATAGAGATGTGTGGAATCTGCAAAGCTTGTTGACTAATGGATATAGAGTAGAGTTGATGATTGTTATACTTCATCGGAAATGACCAAGAAAAGATAGTTTCAATCACACAGTTCACTGGATTGTGTATTTTATTTACAAGCTTGATTCGGATTGTAAATCCTTAAGGGTTTCTTTAACCTTCTTTGGGCTGTGTGCCTTAGCAGTGAGCCTACTATTAACAGGGTTTGTCTCCTAACAGGAACTATGTACTGTTATATTGTAACAAGCTCCTAACAAGGCTAATATCTTCTAACAGGGATACTATACTCTCAGTACATTATTTATGGGTATTAATTACCACCAGGGTTTTACCTTTTACATGGTTTCCTCAACAACAAATATTGTGTTATGGTGTTGGCATTTACTGTGTGATCATTTACTTTTGATGATATAGTTTATAAATTTTTAAGTTTAATACTTTATACTACAACTGATTCACCCCTCCCCCCTCTCAGTCTTCTTTTGAAATTTTATTCCTAACACTTGAAAACATTTTTTGCAACTTTGTAAATAGATGAAGTATGGGACAATTGGTTGTAACTGATTCCATTCAGTTTTAGGGTAGTTAGAATAGTTTTTTATCATGGAAAAGAAGTTAGTTTTAGTAGATTCTCTCCAATAAGATAAGAGAGAAGAATTCATTAAGGAGTGGGATATGTGTATAGTCTGTAGTAGAGACCTCTTTGTATATACATGAACAAGTTTAATATATTGAAACATTTATACAAACTGCATATTGATGCACAAAAGGTTTAACAGAAGATCATAGAGGAACCTTGACATGACATGTTTCTATTGTCATAGGGTAGGAAACCTAGTGATAAATTGGAGATACCAAGGGGATGCACTGACTGAAGATGTATCTACAAATAGTGCACCATATATTTTTGCAAAAATCAGAGAACAAATGAATAAAATATGGCAGAGAAAGACTTGGGAAGATGGAACATCAGTTAAAACTATAGACGACACTATCTGTATTGAATGTGGTGTACCTACCTCCACCTAAATGGTGAGGGGTATGTAGGGACTCCATGCTTATTATAAATCTTACATAAGTTCCTAAGCAATAGAAGTAAGATCCATATTAGCATATTAAGATGTATTTGGATAAGTTGTAAAAATTTTCGTTGAAAGTTGTAATATATGGTGATTTTGTTTAGTCATTTAAGAAAGGTAACTATGTTTTTGGTATAAAGGTAAAAAAGACTCAGCAAGCATATTTAATGCATATAATTAAAGATGTTGGAAACCCTAATTGAGGAAAATCTCTAAATAGGTCAGTTTGTTATTCATTTGAACCTAACATTTTTGAAGAGCATTTGAGCACACTACAGAGCGATCGATCCGTTGAGCATTCAAGTGATTTCAAGGTATTTCTCAATATTTACAAGAGCATTGAGTGACATTTTTGAGATATTATGTTACACCGAGTTGTGTTTGCAAAGCTGTATTTTACCAAGCGTGCCTTGTTTCATTAAATTTGTACATTTGGACATTATCATGGCACCAAGGATGCAAAAACCAGTACTAGTGAAAAATGTTGAACCAATAAACCCTAAATACAAGTTGCCCCCAACAATTGCCATAGAAATTGATATGATGGGAGAATTATCTTCAATACCTCCATGAGTTCTATTCATTGAAGATATCTACACATTTATTCACTATAAAATCAAATATTTGTGTGAAGGTGAGATTGATGCTTCATTTGGTAAGTTGTGCGTGAATGGGAAAATTAAGGATGAGAAAATACACCTATAAATGAAAGGATTGATTCATGCAATACATTAACCTAGGGTATTCAAGCCCAAATGGTGAGGATGGTAATCAGCCGCGTACATGACCAATTTGTGTGGTTGGATGAGCTGATTAAGATAACTAAGGATGTTTTGCATATTATCACTAGATTTCCTATTGGAGACAGACCCAAGGCATTTAAGAAAATGTCCAAGGGTAAGCTCACCGAGCTAACCAAGGCACAATGGAATGAAAGAGGAATGAGGATATCTACTATTGCGGATCCCAAGTTAAGGTATGCATGCAACATCATATCTTACCGAGATTTTGAAGTTCCATGAGTGGATAGTGTACCACGTGAAGTAGTAGACCTGGCATATAAAACAATGAAGAAAGGAATTTAGATAGATCTCTATGAATTTTTTCTGAAGTAGATAGATGAAAATATGAATACAATCAAGAAGGAGAAGACCAACAAATGTAAATTTGGCTCATTGTTGGTATATATATTCTTTTACTACAAGAATTCATTTCCCTCCATCAGAGATGTAGTATGGAAAAATGATAGGCTAGTCATATATAAAATACATGAGTATATACAGAGTCTACGAGACAAATATGATGGAATCATGTCTGACTACCCTTTGAAATTAAAAGCTATAGTGCATAAGAGATACAAAGTTCTACCTCAACTTATTTCTAAGTATTAGGATAACATAGGTTTTGAGGTAGATACTCATGTTTGTCTAATTAAGGTTGTTGAACCAAGAGTTTAATGGATTCAATTGATATGATATGAGATAGATATTGATATTGGTTCAAAATAGATAGAATATTTATTAGCTAAACCAATATATCCTAATGAGAAGAGGTATGACACCTATGAGGAAGTCAAAGATAAAATCAAACAAGGTATTTTGGTAGCTAGGTCAATCAAAAAATCAAGAAAAATGATTGATGTTTTATCAAAGACTCTTGGACTTGATGATACAATGTATGAGAACACAAAGAATGAACACACCATTGTTTTGGTTGACAAGAAAAATCTACAATTGACATCACCGAGTAAGAGAGGTATAAGTAGAAGCACCAGATCTTCAGTACAACCAAAAGAAAATAAAGTTGTGAAGATAGTTCAACCGAGAGGAAAAACTTATGTTAGATCTAGAGGAATGAAACAAAATGCATGAACAAGAAGATGATTATTACTTGGTAATGAGAGTGAAACAAAGTCTGATGAGGAAAACAAGTCTATACTAGTTGCAGACCTTTCACGAGTTCTACAAAGTCTGGATGATTTTCTTGAAGGATTAAATAAAAAAGAAGGATTTGGAGGTTTTAGACAAGTAAAATATCCTAAAAGGAATGAAGAAGATAAAAAAGAAAATTTAAGAAGTTTCTATTGTAACTTTACTTGGATACAGATTGACACCTATTGAACTTGCAGACAAGTTACCAGAGGAACTATATAACACAATTGATTCAAGATGGAGGTATACAATCAATGCATAAAATGAAATGAGAGAGAAGTCTCTTGTACATACTATTCTTGACCTTGCACCATCTAAAATTCATGAGGCATTAAAGAAGCATTCAAACAAATTTCTAGTCAAGGGAAGAGCCCTAAGAATAATGAATGGAGACATACAATTAGTGGATAAGGAAACAACTTCAAAATGGAAGGACATATTTAACATAGATTATACCAAGTATCATGAAGAAAAAAAGGAACAAGAAGCGGCCATTTTTTATAAGATAAAGGAGTGTACAAAGAAAATAGATCCTATTGATCTAACTACTGACAACGAAGAAACCATTATTGAAGATATACTTGAAGAAGAAGTTCCTGCAAAAGAATTATCAAAAGATGAAGATTCCATGCATGCCCAAATTAATGATGCCAAGTGTATGGATATTGACAATGCACCTTTGATGAGAAAAGATCTGATCATGTCACAAGTACAAAGCTATTCTATTGATGACACTATCAATATTGAGTTTGTACAAGATACACTAGACATGGAAACCAATACACCTATAGATACAAATAAGGATAAGGATGGAGAAACTTAGGCCACCAAGACCGAAGAAGAAAAGAACACCGAGTTGGAACCCCCAATCGACACCGATGGTCATAAGAAAGATATTCCACCTACTAACATAGCAACCAATCAAAATGTACAAAAGATAACAGATACTAGAAGTTAAATACAACATGAATCAAACCTTAAAGAAAAGAATTAATAGAAACATAAAGATGAACATAAAGAAGAAGTAAAAGAAGAAGAAATCATAGTCGGTGCCCATGCCAAGTCACCTAATGCAACTAAGGCATCATGTTCCAAATGCTGTACTAGCTAGAGTAGATTGATTGAGAAGAAGAAGAGAAAAAAGAGGAACAAAATAATTATTTTAAGAAAGTCTATCATCATACAAAAGGGAGATCCTATTGTGATGAATCCTAAATAATTAGCTATATATGCTAAGATCATAGCTCAAAAGGCTTAATAGGATAATTTAATTGCAAATAAGAAGAAGAAGGTAAACATAATTGAGCATGTGAAGAAAATATTCTAGGACATTATTCCTGAAGCAACCATTGATGAATCTGAACCCCTAATGGACCAAGATGGTTATTTATTGCAATAGATCAAAGAACCAAACAAGGATACATGACTGAATATGTGTTGAAGATTCACAAGGAGAGAATGCAAAAGAAATTAATGGAATATTTGTTGAAAGCAATTGACATAGCGAAGGCATCTTTTTCTGAGTTATGTTCTAAAGTTGAAAAACAACTGACATCCATCATTTTGTTGGTTCAAAAGTTCTATATTATTTTGAGCTTTACTATTGAAATTAAAAAGGAAGAAAATATTGAAAAAGAGCTAAACGAGAAGCATAAGCAACTTACTACTGAGCGTGGATCATTAAAGACTTACTACTCAAAGATACAAGAACTCTTGGGAGTTCAACTTTCATTGAGACAGGAGGAGGATAAGATTAGATTGGAATTTATTGAGTTGAAAGAATTGTTCATTCCCTGTATCTAATTGATGGCGAAACACTTGAAGAAAGCCAAATATCTATCAAGTTTTCCAAATGTTTTCACACTAGAAACTATAGTTAGCTTATCTGTAGATATTAAAGAATACATTGTTATACTTGAGAATCTCTAAGATACATGGGAGAATGTACTTTCAAGTGTCAAATAGAGGAATAAACATCTTTTTAGTTAATAATTTTTACTTTTTGGCACTTTTTGTCAAAAAAAAAGGGATAGATATCTTAGTTAGATAAAGGGGGATATATATCTTATTCAGAAACTACAAAAAAGAGAGATAGATATACATGAGAAAAAAAATTTAATATGTTGAAAATGAAAAACAAAGATATGTATAGAGAGTAACATCCGAGGGGGAGTTACAAATTTTGATGACTTTGGAATTTTTGTCAAAAATTCCCAGCTAATGCCAAAGGGGGAGATTGTTATCTCTACAAAATATTTTGTTTTCATAGTTTATCCAAAGTCAGGGAGTCAAGGAGAATAAATCATTAAAAGGAGATAGTCAATAATAAGACAAGTTGGTAATGCACACCAAGCCAGTCAATAAAGTACAAAGTTGATAGAGTACCAAACACTTACAATTACTGAATGACACACTACACCAAGAGCATGTAGTACACTGAGTTGATATTAAACCAAGTGATGAAGATTACTTAACCGAGTATTGTGGAGTGATTCAACCGAGTTAGAAAGTTAATCAAAAATACGGTCAGATCAAATTTAATGATTGTCAGTATTAGTAATAACTGAGAGGGGGGTGAATCAGTGGCCTCAAGAATATTCCAATAATCAAACCAAGAACTTAGTACCAGAATATTAAGCCACTAGTTATCTTCAGTCCTATAATATGAGTTCCTTCAAATACTATTATCAAATTACTACTGCTTGGTATGCTTTGTTAAACCTTATACTTAATGTTTACCGAATAACAATCTATTAATTTACCAAAAGATAGTAAATTATCTAGATTATACCGATCAATCCAGTGAAGCTATGTGTAATGCAAAACACTAAAGTAATAACTCATAAACACATTGACACATGGATTTTTAATGTGGAAACCCTGTTAAGGGAAAAACCACTTGGGACTGCTAACAAAAAATTTTCACTCTTCTAAAGTGAGCTCGGTGAAGAGCCAACCCTGTTAAAGGTTACAAACACACTGTTAGGTGTGACCTTTTTAGAGGATTTAAAAGTTTAGTATGTCACTTGATATCGGGCATCTTTCTACTACCTTCCTTGATCAAACACTCACTTGGCCCATCAACAGGTATGTGGCATCTCATGCTATCTTCATGATCAAACTTCTTGATACTCCTATGGATGTATCTCAATATAGAAAAGATCTTTAAATCCCACTTGGTTAAGAGACTTTCTGAATCAATGGTTAAAGTGAAACAGTATGATCTGTTCACATATAAAACTTATACTTGTAGATTTTTAGATCTATTGTAATCTCATAAAACTATTCTAACCAATATATCTCTTTTTATACCTTTTCTCCACTTTGAATTTTCTTGGTGATGTTGTGGTCTATTGATCGGTGTCCGCAGAAAAATTTAGTTCTTTCCTCAGCTTGATTGATCTGGACTGTATGAAGTTTCTCTTCAGCATCCTCTTTTCATTCATTCACCCACACAATTCATTACAAATTGAGTTGTCTCTTTATATACATGATATCACCATTTTTAGGTTCTTGATTTTCTTGATCTTGGAATGATCCACAATTCTTGCCAATTAGATTTAAAGAAAAACTCTTGTTTTATCTCGTAGAGATCTTCTTGCCAATTGAACAAAACAACTTTAAATCCTTTACTTATCTCTGGATTTAAATCTTGTTGATGAAAACAAAGATAACTACTAGTTAACTCCATATTTATTTCTTCTAGCTAGATACTTTTTCATTTCTAAACTCAAGTTAATTTCAGTGTTTAACTCTTTGATAGCTTCGATCAAGACTCCAGTTCTCCTCAGGCTTCTCCATCGGTTTACACTATGTTTCTAGCCGTCGGTTATGCTTGTGATTCTTCTTTTTGGTAATGCTCATTGGTGTTCTTTCTTGGGCATCACTATGAATTAACTTTTAGTGATCTATGTCTATCAGTTTCCATTGACCGTCGATGTTTGAAGTCACATTGTAAATGCTTGTCTTTTATGCATTATTGAAAGTATAATCTTTTTCTCTTTGATTCTCTGAAATCTTTGATACTTTGATTATAACCAATTAGATTATATAAAGTTGACATCAATGAAAATACAATCCATTAACTTATTTAATGTCTTGCATTATCCTTCTACATTTTGGTGATCAACTTAACATCTTCAAACATTCAATTAGTTACATGTCATCAATCTCTCCCTTTCGCATTGATGGCAACATACTACACTATCATACTATACTATCCCTAATACAATATGAAATATAAAGTTTCATCAAGCTTTCCTAATGTAACTATTACAAATGTTTGGTTCTTGGTAAGCTCAAAATAGCTTAGCTTTGTTTCATACAGAATGATTGTCTTCAATCTTCAATCCCTTCTCTAGATAGATGTATAATCTGTTATCTCTCTTTTGATATGTGCTCTTCCTTGACTGTTCCTCTTTTTGATAATCTCTTTTTCCTTTGAACAACAATTTTTCTCTTTGTTTGAACTCTCTCCCTTATATGGATATTTCATATGTAATCAATTTCTCTCCCTTAGAATATTGGTTAACTCTTCCTTTTGATTCTCAGGAACTTCACTTCATGGATAATGATATAATCTTCTCCCATTATCATATCTCACACTAAGATAATCTCCCTATATGACAATGAGATCATCTCTCCCTTTGACAACAATACCAAAAAAAAACTATCTATATCATGTTCCATCCCTTTTCATAATATATTCCTTGAATTTATCTATCTACAGCAATACAATGTCTCTAATTTTCGGTGTAGATTTGTACCCTACTATGTACTGATGTATCTTTTGTTGTCCATATTAGTTTTTGCATCAACATGACTGATCTTTAGATTTGGTATAGGCTAATGTAGCCTCCTAGTCATCTTACTAACCGATAGACAAGGGTTGGACCACTAGTATCTGTCTCAGGTACTCAAATGTATCCTTCGATAATGTCTCTGTGTTTGTCTCTTTTCATTTGGTCTCAGTACTTGTGTCGATAAAATATATTTCTCAATTTGTGCTATTTCTTCATTCATATCTGACCCATTCTTCATTCTCAAGTACATCGTTAACATATTTTTGCTCAAAATCACAAAGTAAACATCTGGTATTTAGCGAGTTACTTCTTATTCTTGTTCCAGCCTTCTTGTCTCCTATGATTTGATTACATGGATGATGTCTTCTGACATACTTGGAAAGTTTTGGTTCAGCTCTCTGTTCATCATTTTGATCATCTTCTTGAATTTCATTCTCATCTCCATTGTTCAGAACATCATCTTGAGGATTTTCCTAATTTTTGGTATTTGCAGCTTGATACTCAGGTGCAATGTTCTGTTGCTCAGGAGAAAGACACTATTTCTTGGGTAGAGTGTCAGGCTCTGTATAAACAAACCTGTTGTATTCCTTTGGTTCCTTTTTTCTTTCCTTATCATTATTTTCTACAAATTCATCTATTTTCACATTTGCACTTTCAATGATTTTGTTAGATGACTTGTTAAGACATTTATAAGCCTTAATTTTTGTTGAGTGTCCTAGAAAGATACCTTCATCACTTTTGTAGTCAAGTTTTTCATTTCTATCATCCTTCAATATATAACATTGACTACCAAAGATTCTGAAGTAACTTACATTGGGTGTATGACCATACCAAAGCTCATAGGGTGTCTTCTTTGTGTCTTTCTTCAATTGTACTCAGTTTAGTGTCTAGACAGTAGTACTGACGGCGTCCCTCCAAAAAGTTTGAGTGATTCTCTTCTCAATCATCAATGTTCTTGCACAGTCAATAATTGATTTTTTTCTCCTTTCAACAATTCCATTTTGGTGTGGTGTTGTCGGTGCAGAAACCTGTCTTTTGATTCCATGCTCATTGCAATAGTCAGTGAATTCTTTTGAAGTAAATTCCCCTCCTCTATCTGACCTTAAGCATTTAGATTTATTTTCACTTCTTTTTTTCTACTATTACTTTGTACCATGTAAACATCTTAAATGCTTCTGATTTATCTCTTTAAAACATGACTGTCATCATCCTAGAATAATGATCAACAAAGAGAGTAAAATACCTATCTCCATAGTAGATCTTTTTCCTCATGGGTCCACACAAATCTATATGGACTAATTCTAGAATTTCATTAGATGTATAGGTTTTACTCTTGAAACTAGACTTTGTCAGCTTACCTTTTTGACAATTTTTGCACATGATATGCTCAAGCTTAGTCATGCTCAGTAAGCCTCTGACATTCCTTTTATTTCTTATCTTTATCATGTTGTCAAAGTTCACATGACACAATATTTTTTGCCACAACCATAGGTCTTTGTTTCTACCCATTAAACAAGTGGTGTTAGTGTCATCAACATAGAAAATGTTACCTTTTGTCTGCTCACCGGTACCAATCAATATTCTCGATTCATTTTAGATCATTTCTTTCTTATTTTAAAAAGCTACTCTGTGACCTAAATTGTTCAACAATGAAACACTTAAAAAATTATAATTCAGTCCTTTAACCCAGTAAGCATTTTCACACTTTATCAGGTTATTAAACATTATGGTTCCTTTACCTTCAACTAGACAAGGTGTATCATTTCCCATTCTCACTGAACCACCATTATAGTATTCAAAAGTCTCAAACTTTTTTCTATCACCAGTCATATGTGGAGTGAAGTTCCTATCTATGATCCAAACATCATTTTTACTAACTTTAGATATGAGTGTAGTTTCTACATACCTTTCTTCGTCTTCATCCAAATCATCCACCATGGTTACAAATACCATCTCAATGTCTTCTTCTAATTTGGTTTCAGTGTCATCAGCTCTATTTTGAGCTAGGTAACAAGCTTTCTTCCCTTTGTCCTTGTAGTCTCGGGTATCTCTCTTGTTAGATTGTTGGTTTCTTCGCTAATCCCTATTATCACCTCTATCAAACTTCTTCTCATATGATCTATCATTTCCTTTGTCATCTTTTCTTGTGTTTGGACATCTTGCAACAAAGTGTCCAACCTCTTTACAATTGAAACATACAATTGGTAATTTACCTTTGTATCTACCATTGCCTCTCTACAATCTTTTGGCCGTTAGTGCTTCAATCTCATCAAGTCCTTTATCCTCAATCACTGTCACCATCATTTGTAAAAGCATGTCTATGACCTGAGTTACTTATCTTTAAATAAGCTTTGAATGTAAATAATATAGATAGTAAGACAATATTATCAAAGTTGTTCATTTTAAATAAAATTAGTCTACCAATCAGACTATCTAGAGTAACTTTTTCTTTTGCAACTACTCTCATTTCTTGAATAGCAGAAACTCTAATAGAATATATATGCAATAAGGTTGCTAATATTTTACTTACCATTGTCTCCTCTTCAAGTACACCTCCAACTCCTCAGATAGAATTTACTACCTTTGTTATTTTGCAGCTATACTTAGTGATGTTTTCTCCTTTAATCCTTAGGTCATCAAACCTCTCTCTTAAAATTTCTGCCTTTTCTCTTAGTACATTGGCATCTCCTCCATGTACCAGCTTCAACTTATCCCACATTTTCTTTGCAGAGGTGCAAGTTTTGACATCTTAAAACTCAACATCGGAGAGTGATGATGCAAGTTATATCATCATGCTATTATGCTCATGCTTTACTCTTAATTGCTCAAGAGTGTGAGGTATTGTAGGCATCACATATACAATATCTAAGTATTGAACAATATCATTTCCAATACCTGAGAGGTGGAGTCTTATTCTACTTTTCCATGATGCAAAGTTGTCTTTATTCAACTTGGACACATCTCATCTATTCATCTTGTGATGTTTTGCTTGAGCTGTTAAACTCCCTTTCTAAGCACACAAGCTCTGATACCAATTGTTAGTAATAACTGAGAGGGGCTGGGGGTGAATCAGTGGCCTCAAAAATATTCCAATAATTAACCCAAAAAATTAGTACCGCAATATTAAGCCTCTAGTTATCTTCAATCCTATAAGATGAGTGCCTTAAAATAATATTATGAAATTACTACTACTCGGTATGCTTTGTTAAACCTTATTCTTTATGTTTATCGAATAGCAGTCTGTTAATTTATTGAAAGATAGTAAATTATCTAGAGTATACCGATCAATCCAATTAAGCTATGTGTAATGCAAAACACTAAAGTAATGACTCATAAACACATTGACACATGGATTTTTAACATGGAAACCTCGTTAAGGGAAAAACCACTTGGGACCCATAACCCAAAATTTTCACTCTTCTGAAGTGAGCTCAGTGAAGAGCCAACCATGTTAAAGGTTACAAAATCACTATTAGGTGTGACCTTGTTAGAGGATTTAAAATTTTAGTCTGTCACTTGATATCGAGCATCTCTATGCTACCTTCTTGATCAAACACTCACTTGGCCTGTCAATAGGTATCTGACATCTCATGCTATCTTCATGATCAAAATTTTTTAAATACCTATGGATGTATCTCAATATAGAAAGGATCTTTAAATCCCACTTGGTTAAGATACTTTTTGAATCAATGGTTAAACTGAAACAATATGATTTGTTCACATATAAAACTTATACTTGCAGGTTTTCAGATCTATTGTAATCTCATAAAACTATTCTGATCAATATATATCTTTTTATACATTTTCTCCACTTTGATTCTTCTCAGTGAGTCTATGCTTTGTTGCTCAGTGTATGCACAAAACTTTAGCTCTTTCCTTAGTTTGATTGATCAAGACTATATGAAGTTTCTCTTTAGCATCCTCTTTTCATTCATTCACCCACAAAATTCATAATGAATTGAGTTGTCTCTTTATAGACATTATATCACCATTGTTAGGTTCTTGATTTTCTTGATCTTGGCATGATCCACAATTATCACCAATTAGATTTAAAGAAAAAATATTGTTTTATGTCACAGAGATCTTCTTGCGAACTAGACAAAACAACTTTAAATCCTTTACTTATCTCTGGCTTTATCTTGTCAATGAGAAAAAAGATAACTACCATTTAAATCCATATTTAGCTCTTCCAATTAGATATCTTTTCATTTCTAAGTTCAAGTTAATATTGGTGTTTAACTCTTTGATAGCTTCGGTCAACACTCCAGTTCTCCTCAGGATTCTCATTCGTTTTACGCTATGTTTTTGGCCATCAGTTATGCTTTTGATTCTACTTTTTGGTAATGCTCATCAGTGTTCTTTCTCTGGCATCACTGTGACTTGACTTTCGGTGATCTTTGTCCGTCAGTTTCAACTAATCGTCATTATTTGAAGTCACATTGTGAATGCTTGTCTTTTATGCCTTACTGAAAGCATGCCATTTTTCTCTTTGATTCTGTGAAGTCTTTGACACTTTGATTTATAACCGATTAGATTATATCAATTTTACATCAATGACAATACAATCCATTAACTGATTTAATGTCTTGCATTATCCTTCTGTATTTTGATGATCAACTTAACATCTTCAAACATTCAATCAGTTATATGTAATCAGTCAGAGCATTAATTATGCATATACAAGTATTTATAAAATATTGTTATATGATCAACTATGTAAATAATTTAGAGTGAAGATCTATGGTAGAGATCAAATGGAAAACTGAAAGTTTGTCACTTCCAAGAAAAAAAAACAAGTGCCAAGGTAAAAGTGACATGGTCACCAAGTTGGAAAGAAGATCTAACGGTTAAGATAAATTTACAGTATACATAACACATAAGATTAAGAGGAAAAACTCATCTATATTTTGGATGAATTTGTAAGAGAAAAATATATACATATAGAAGATAGAGAAGAGGACATAGATAGTTATTATTATTTTCAAGAAATCTAAAGGAGTTATTGAAGAACAAAGAGTAGAGCAAAGAGAACCGAGTAGAAATTCAACTACAGTAGAGTAGAGAAGAATAGGACAATATTACAATTTGGAGATTGAGGTAATCCAAATCAGAGTACATATAGTTTGAACATCATTTATATTTGATGTATTTTTACAGATAGTGTTAAGTTATTGATACTATTTTATTGAGAGCTTTAATTCACAATACTGGGTAGATCTTAATTGATCTTATATTTGTAAATCCTTTAACAAGGTACATCTCTAAGTGTAGGGTTTGTAAAAATCCTTTAAATAGGTAGACCTAACAATTCTTATATATACTCTTAACTAGGTAAGCTATCAGACCTAGCTAAACTTTGTATCTCTAAGCAAGCACCCTTTATACTGTAGTTAGTGAAGGTTGTGGGTGTCATCCCCACCGTAGTTTTATCCTCTAACCAAGGATTTTTTCCTTACTAGAATCATGGTTTTATATGAGTTCAATTGTTTAAGGTTTTGATGTTATGGTTTTATAAGAATTATATTACTCTTATTTCAAAGTTATGAACTCAGTAATCAGAAAGAAATAGTATATGGTTTAATCATTAATTATGGTTATAAATTTTTTAATGCTACTGATTCACCCCTCCCCTTGTAGTCCCAAATTTCCATATTTATTCCAACATAAGTAAGAAAAATTAAATATCCTTATATCTTCATCTTGTAGTAAGCATAGTCAAATCAATCAAACATAGGGAGTGTTGGTTTGTGCACCATTAGGATCTCCTTAAGTAGTTAAGATCTTCTCTAAGGAAGCAAAAATATGATATGAATTGTTAAATGCACAAGACAACTAAGAGGGAGGGTGAATTGATTTCCAATAATACTTTTAAAATCATTTTCTAAATCAGATGCCCAAAAACTTTTCCTTATTTATTTAACCAAAGAAAGATATGAATGTGAAAAAAGCATAGAAAACACCACACACATTGAAAATCAAATTTAAATGAGAAATCCTATTAAGAGAAAAACAACAGAGAATATTAATTATCAAATATACAAGAGTGCCTATTAGGGTGACACGATTTAAGGTTTTTTAAATAATAAAATGCTCAATACCCGAGGATCACTATTAAAGGGCTTACTACTTTAAGAAAGAAGGATAACTACTAGAGGTCTCACTGTCTAGAGTAAGAAGGATACAAGATAATAGATCAACCATTGATGTAATTCTACAACTCAATCAAACAATCTATATATACCATCAGCTCACTTCTTCCAGTAGCTAACACATGAAAGTCCAAACTTTTGAACACCATACTTTGCACCACTTCATACACATAGGGAGACAAATCCTATTTCATGCATTGCCATTCCAAACACACACTTGCACAAAAATTTCACAAGTATAAAAACATGACATACAATTTCTTCAATAATTTTTCCTTTATTTATACCATCCTATCATTTTCAAAATCTCTCACTATTAGTTAAGCATCTGAACAGAATATAATTTCCATTAGGTTGACACTAAATAAATATGTAGTGGAAAGGAATGGAATATGTATCACAACATGCCTTAATTGAGACCATAATGAACATCATACATGCTACATTATATCCTACATTAACTGAGGAAACTAATTAAAGTGTAAACACCTGAGGTTGACAAATCCTAGAGTAGGAACACCATTAAAATTTGAAACCATACCTCCAAAACTTAAGATGTCATTCCAAATAAACTAAATTAAAACAAGGACATGAAAAGATCAATTAAAAAACTACAAAATCAAAATAAATCATGTAGATAAATGTGGAGCATGCATTTTATGTAGGAAACATTGTCAAACACTAGATCATACTCAGAGAAACAACAATTCAATTGAGCCTTGATCTAAAGTACAAAAACATGATTCCAACATATTCCAATGTAACTCAAAAACATACCAAAGCCTCATTATTATATTGAAAATATGAAGAAAATGTGGAGGAAAATTTTCAATAGGACTGCATAAGAAATAATCACTAGTGACAACAAGACATGTTGGCATCAATGAAAGTCATACTAACTCAACCAACAACTCACTATGCTCAATCTTATGATATTAATACATTATATTTGCCCCTATCGTAAATATCATTTGATTCATGAGGATATTTGGAAGTAAGATGATTATATTACCTCTTTTGAGAATACTCTACCTTTTCTACACCTACATGACACATCTCCTAGAGATGAAGCATTAATTAATCTCACTCATACATTTCCTAGAGTATCTTTTATCAATTAGGATAGAATTAATAATTCCGCCAATGATATCCCCATTGGAGATGAAGCATTAAAGTGTAGTAATGAATCCTCTCTTTACAATTATATTTTGATGCAAGAGGAACAAGATAAACATTGTAATCCTAGTACACCTCTAACTCTATATCCTATTTACTCTCCTAGATATTATCATAACCATCAATATAATTTGAATAATGATGATAGGACTAAGATTCTCCCTATAGTGATAAATACTCCTAGAACACAAGGTTTAAAAAGGTCTATGATAAAATCCCTCCACCTTCAAATTCAAGCACATATTATTAAGTTAGCTATGATATGATTTATAAAATAAGCTATATGGGAAAATACCTTTGAAATGTTGAACAAATCCCTATAAATCCTCCTCCATCACAATGTACTAAAGAAGGCTTAGCATTTGCAACTCAAAAAAATATTGTTCTTATTCCTTTTCAAGAATTGATCGCTCATTTATTACGTAATAAAATACAAGTACTCATTACACATTATGATGTCGACATAAAAATTAAACTACTTATTGATATTTTTACTCTATATTTAGTGCCTTAGCACTCCCATCACCTGTTATGTTACTCCACACTATGTCACCTTAGTAGGTTACCTTATTGGAGGCTCTTTCTTTTGTATAGAAAAATACTTATATATATAATATTCCTCTTTGAACAACATAATAGGTCATTTTACTTTCATTAACACTTGGGGGGAGAAAATTTTCTCTTTTCAATATTTTATCCTTTCTAAGTATCTAGTTTTTCTTTGTTGATTGGTCTTTGTCTATCTTGTGATATCCTTTCTTTCATGGTTTTTTTTTGTTCGAGGATTCTCTCTTATGCAAAGAGGTGTGTATCCTTGATCATATCCTCTTCCTTGTTTACAATTATATATCTATATGTAGCATCCTAAATTATAAGTAGTACAATTTTAGTCCTTTGTTACACCCCATTTTAGTCTCCAAGGCTTCCATGCATTAGTTGGCCATTTTCCTATGCATTTAATTAGTTATTTTTTAAATAATCTCTCTCTATTAATTTATATTATACAAGAGGACCCTTTAATTATGTGTGTGCACCTTTAATTAAATCCTCTAATTACATTGAACTAATTAATTGGTTAATTAAAAATACAACCCCTTTATTAATTCAATGTTACAAAATCTCTATGAGAACCCTTCAATTATGGGTGTCTCATTCATTATTTCACTCATTTATCTCCTTTTCAATGTAGAGGAATTATTTAAATATGGTTTATGTTTTGTATTTATTTTGAATCTAAACCTGATTTCATGTGCATTTTTTGAATTTTCATTTCTTAATTAGGCCGCGATTTAATTTTTAGGCCTTTTCACTTCGAATAAGGTGCCTTGCAAGGAATGAGGTGAACTAGATTCCCTTGTACCTTGGGAGGAATCTCATTCCACTTAAATTTGGCCCAAATTTAAATTAGAGAAATATCTTTCATGTTTAGCGGGATATTCAAATCCTCATCAGCCCTCTTCAATTTTTGAGACCCAAAATGAGGTGGAGAAGTATACAAGAGATGCTACCTCCCTTTTTTTGAGATCCATTATTATCAAGAGCACTCAACCAATTAAATAAATCAATTCATGCATTCAATCAAGTACTCCATGTATAGTGAGATATTGACATTAAGCATAAAATACATGTAGTAAAGTCAATAATAAGGCATTTATGAAGGCATCCATAATATTTGTATCCTATATCTAAGGTCAAGATAATATTGAAAGCATCTTCACAAGAAATCTCATACTTATGAACGTATGATATTTCATTCAAGCCTTGACTTCTAACAACATGCTATTCCTTTTATGTAATTAGATTTACATAGGTCTGACAAAGGTCTACCCCATTTCCCAAACAATTTTCCCATTTTAATGTACATGTGATACATGCAAAATCTACAAAATCTGCCCTAGGTAAGTCTAACAAGATGTTATAGGTGGTAGAATTTTCATCATAATTTACCAAGACTTGGGCACCTTTATGTACTTTTGGTGAGCCTGGTCACCCCATCTTGCACATCATCTCATTCTTTCCATCCTAAACTAAAATTTTAGTGACATGTTATTCTATATTTTAGGTTTCTAGATGTAGTGTTAGAATTGAGTTTATTGTCTAGGATTTACAAATATTCATGGTTTATTCGATTTGGCCTTACAACTTGCATTTTTACTTTCCATTTTACATAGTTAACTTTCAACTCAAATGGAAGGAGACACCCTTGAATCCATTCATTTCTTGATCCTCCTCAAGCCTAGTGGATCAAAACTCCTTTCAATATGATGAGAGAATTTCAAGCATCAGTTTCCTTTTATGATTATCCATCCTAGTAATTGCCCCTTACATCATTTTTTATTTTACCATATTTTAGTGAACCTAACACATCTTACATTCCATTTATTTTTTATTTGGATGTCTAGATCTGATTTATATGCATGAAATTAATCCATATTCCCATCATAACATTGCTACATTTCATGCATTTGGAAACATTATATTTCTTGCTTGGTTGACTATATTTATGTGGATTGGGTTATATGTGTAGACATGTGCTAAGTATTTCATAGTGGATCTTTTCTTGTATCAACTTATGTTTGTTCATTCAATGTTTTAATGATAAAAAAAATTAGTAACATGTATATTTTAGACATTAATATTTTTTCTTGATTTGTGTATGATTTTCATAACCTATAGTCCTACTTATAACGTACCTATGAGAAGAAGTTGTAGACTTGTAGGTTCTGTCAAGGGTGCTGATCCTGAGTCCTCTAATACATTGCATATGAATATCTATGATACCTCTATGCCTACAAATGACATACTTACTATTTTTTAGAATCTCACTTCCCAATCTTCTCACGATGAGGATGAATCATTAGTAAGAGTGTCTCCTACCCAAGTGCAAAATCTTTCTAATGAGTTTGGAAAGCTTGAAAAATGGTTAGGTCAAGAATATTCTAATAGTGAGGCAATCCCTTTAGTAGGAGGATTGAGGAAGTGGATTCAACATGATGAACATGGTGTTGATTTATTTGATGAAATATCCCATATTGTTTGTGAAAATCTTAAGTCTATAAATTTTTTTTTCAAAACCCCAAATATTTCCAATCCTAATATTAATAATTCCATTCCTAGGTTTGGAGGAGGAAAAATGGTCATGCTCGGTCTGTGCTCTGCTAGGGTTTTTTTCACCTTGCATCCATCTCTGTGTTTTCATCCTTCACACATACCACAGTTATTATGGGAAATACCTTAGTATTTATGGCTCTGGCCACTTCCCACCAAGCAGTTGATGCTAGTGTTGGTGTGGTTTCGGATAGCAATGGTGCCGCCAAGAAAATGCCCCTGCAAGTTTGTACCCAAAGTATTCCACGAGGTATGGCTCAGCCTAACATTTTTTTACCCATTAATGAATTCAATGATGCATGCACTTGGCTTGAATCGCACACCATGATTGGCTATTTTCTAGGTTGCAACCCCCCTAAACATGTTCTCAATGACTGGGTTGCGAAGAACTGGACTCCTCACAAAATCCATCTGGAAGGCATTTAGAGCCTTACTAAAGGCTTTTTCCTTTTTTTCTTTTCTAACCCCTCCCATGTGGAGGCTATCTTTGCCAAAGGTCCCTGGAATATCAGGATCTCGTTGTTAATTTTCCAGTGCTAGTCTTGTGACTTCTCTATCTCTGATGACAAGAAGCTCAGGGTCCCAGTGTGGGTCAAGTTCCCTGGTCTCCCCTTACCTTTTTGGCCTTTCATGCAAGCCATAGTGAAAAAGCTGGGTAGGGTTATATGTCTCGACCATGATCATTTTCTTAATCCACGCCCTCACAAGAGGCTCTGTGTTGAGGTTGACCTTTCTAGGGACCTTAAAGAGTCCATAGAGATTCAGGTCGGTGATACCACCTTCACCCAAAAGGTGCTCTATCTTAACCTTCCCAATACTTGCTTCCGATGTCAATCAGCGGAGCATAAGATTAAGGACTTCCCTTTGGTAGTGCCTCACCCCAAACCTGCTCCCAAGGATGCTACTACACAACTAGTTGAGGCTGGAAAAAAAGAAGTTGGAAAGAAAGAAGATGGCCAAAAAGATGAATGGGTCACTGTTGGTCGCCATAACAAGCTCCCCAAGAAGCCTGTTTCGGCTCCTGCCTCCCATCTGTCACCCGCTGATAACATGGTTTTTTTGGAAACCCCTATTATTGAAGCTTCAAACTCTATTGAGCAGAGGAAAAATGTTTCCATCGCCCAAGTTTCTATTCTTGTAGTCAGCTTGCCTTTTACGACTACCAAAATTGTTCCTTCTAGTTCCTTCCGCTGCTCTCACAGCCCTTCTAGGCGTGCTGAGGCAATGCACAATGGCATGCAGGACAAGAGGCGTAATATTACTCTAGATTTTCCTAGGTCTAGTTTCCTCCCAGGGTATTTGTCTAATAGTTTTGCCTTCCTTGGGGATGAGGATTGAATGGATGAAACTGTTATTCCATGAAGTACATCTCTTGGAATGTTTGTGGGTTGACAGACCTTCATAGAAAATATTCTTTTAGGGATTTCCATAAGTGGTTTTGTCACCTGGATGTTTTAAGCGTCTAGGAAGTTAAGATTTCTGGTTTCATGCTTGATGCTGCTTGTAAAGTTATTTGGCCTAAGAGCCTTGCTCTCTGTTCTCAGCATGAGGCTGGCTGAGGTAGAGTTGTTACTCTCCTCTCTCCTTGTTGGCATTCTCTGCTGGTTAGTCATGGTTTGGATCCCATGCAACAAGTATTTTGGGCCACTTTCATTATTGAGAATCATTCCTTCGGCATAGTTAATGTTTATGCTCCCAATGATGCTGTTGAAAGATCTCACCTTTGGCATTGGCTTGCGGATTCTCTACCACCTGCTACTTGGCTTGTTTGTGGGGACTTAAATATGGTGGAAATGTCAGCTGACAAAGATGGTTTCCTTCCATTTCGATAGACAGCTAGTGAGAGAGAAGCCTGGTATTACATGTGCAATAAACTAGGGCTCTTTGATCCCAATGTGGGCCACAACCATTTTGATGGGGTCTGGCACACTTGGTCTAATTACAAGGCTTCTTTTGACAGAATTAATAAAAGGCTTGACCGTGCCATGATCTCAACTCAATCTTTTTTTTTCTTCTCTGATAAGCAAGCCTTACCTGTCCTTCCTCTTGTTGATGTGACCTTGTCAAACCACTATCCCATCCAATTTAATATTGTTTGGCAGACAGCTAAGGCTAGGCCTCCCACCATGCAATTCTACTTTAATAATTTTGTCCTTCAGCATCCTACCACTATGGCCCACATTCACCGGGTTTGGAACCTAGAGCCTAGACCCACCTACTTGATAGGTTGGATTTAATGGTGGAATGATGCCCTCAGGCGTACGGCTCACTTTTTATGCATATATGGCCGACAATTGGCCAACTGTCATCGTAGAGCCTATGATGCCAACACCAAAGCCTTGTGTATTGCCACTAAAGCCCTTGTGCAGGACCCCTTCAATCAAGAGTTTCAATTCAATCTTGCCAAGTTACATCATCAGAAGCAAGTGGCTGAAAACCATACTACTAGAGGAGCCCAGATCAAAGCCCGGCTACACTAGTTAAAGGTTGGAGATCAAGTATCTAAAGAGTTTTTTACTACCCTCTATCCTCGGCATACTAGTAAAGGCATAGCCAGAATCCGTGAAGGTTCTTCCCTTTTCACGGAGCTTCTTGATGTTTTGCAAGCCTTTGTTTGCCATTATGAACAAGTCTTTGCTACTCAGGGCCACTCCCTTTCCAGCAAGAAGGCTCTCAAGGATTGCATCACGGTGGTTCCTCAGTGTCTCTCCCTTGCTTAGCGGGTCTTTTGTGACCAAATTCTTTCCCGACAAGATCTTCAAGAAGCTGTGTTCGCCATGGCTGATGAAAAAGCCCCTGGTTGTGATGGCTTTCCCCATGAGTTTTACAAAACCCTATGGGATGCCATCAGCTCGGTTCTTCACCAAGTTTACCTAGAGGCCTTTCATACCAAATCCCTTGGGGATATCATCAATTAGGGGAATATCAAGTTCATTCCCAAGTCTAGGGATCCTGAAGATATTTGCAACTGGCAGCCCATCACTTTGCTCAATGTCTCTTATAAGATCATTGCGAAAGCTCTGGCTCTTAAGATCCGACACATGCTTCCACAAATTGTTCAGCCTGAACAAACAGGGTTTATGAAATCAAGATTTATTCTTGACAACATCATTGTTGTTTGGGAAGGTATGGGATGGGCTTGAAAGTCTAACCAGAAAGCCCTTTTTCTCAAAATCAATTTTGCTAAAGCTTATGATCGCATTGAATGGAATTTTATCCTTGCAATGCTTCACGCTATGGGTTTCGGCCCAAGATTTCTTCAATCTATGTAGATTCTCTTCAATGATGCCTCCACCTGCATTACCATCAATGGCCACCAGTCTTCCACCTTCGGGATTTTTCATTCCATTCACCAAGGCTTCCCTCTGGCTCCTTCTCTTTATGTGTTAGCGGTCGAAGGGTTTGGATATTTGCTTTCTCACTCCATTTCTATGGGAAATGTTAGGGGAATCTCCTTGTTGAATTCTTCTCAATAGCTGGTTAATGGCCATTTCGCTGATGATTCCTTCCTCAGCCTGGCGGAGGATGAAGAGAATATCAAGGCAGCCTTGCAGTGTTTAGACACTTTTTGCCTGGCCTCTAGCTCTGCCATTCAGTGGCACAACACCCTCTATTACAGACAGTTGACTCTTCCTAAGCCTCCCTGGCTTTCACAGTTTGGCTGGACAAAAATTCAGCATGGGGAGATATTCCAATTTATGGGTATTCCCTTTGCTTTTCAAGGCAATCCTACTGATCTATGGAATGTAGTGCTTTCTAAGATTGAAAAAAAGCTTACTTATTGGATCACAAAGTCGCTTTCCCTCACAGGAAAATTCCATATCTGCTCCAAATTTCTGGCTGCTACGCATGTTTACTACTCCTCTTGTTGGGTCCCTTCTAAAGCCTCTTACAAACGGCTTGAGAAACTTCTTCGGGATTTTCTTTGGGCCTCTGGTATTGATCATCAGGGCTTTCATAGAGTCACCTAGGACTTTTGTTTCCTTCCTAAGTCCTCTGGTGGGCTTGGTTTAATTGATACCCAGAAGAAAGGACATTCCCTTTGTGCCAAGTGGATTGTGCATTGCCTCTCTGGTGTTGAATCCTGGAAAATTCTGCTTCGGCACTGCATTTCCTCAGGATTTCCTCTTTACAAGCCTGCCTAGAAGGGGATTGGCTTTCAAAACCTTATGGTTATGAGGGAGCCTCTTCAAATCCAGGGCACTTTTGTTGCCAAAAGTATCTGGAGATCCTAGGAGTCTATCAAGCCTTGGCTTCGGTGGGCTGGAAATGGATTTCGTGATGGTCTTTCTTTCAACCAGCAGGACATTTGGTGGTCTCCTCTTTTTCCCAGCAAGGGATTCCTCTTGCCAAAATGTAAGGATTTAGTGCTCTTTGGTTCCAAAAACATGGAATTCATACCCCTAAAGATGTCTTTTCTAGAAGCACCATGAGTCTTCGATCTTGGGAGGATCTCCGAGTTTAGTTTCAGCTCATCCGCCCAGATCGTCAGGCTTTTGACTTGCTAGTTTCTGCCATTCTGCCTCACCTCTTGCACAAATTGGGAATTCAGTCCGTCAGAACATGGTGGAAAGATAGGAAGTGGTATCATGCCACTCCATTCACCAGTTACAAGCCAAAACTTGGGTATTCTTGGCTTATGCCTCATTTGCCCATGATTGATTCGCTCAATCACCGCTGGCATCTTTACTCTTCGCAGAAGAGCTAGGGGTGGAGATTTTGCATCATTTGGGATGCTATTACTGAGCCTAAAATTGCTCATTTTGCCTGGTGTTTTTTATACCAGGGCTTACCATTGGGAGCTCAGCTCAGACATATGGGGGTTCCTAACCCCAAATGCCTTTTTTGTGGTCACTCGGAGACTCTCATGCATATTTTCTGGTTTTTTCATTGTGCTCAAAATTACTGGAATTGGATTCACGACTTTTTGGCTCCCTTCAGGCCAGAACCCTTTTCTTGGCACATGATTCTTCTTGGTGACTCTCCCAGAATGCCTTCCCAGTTCACCCAGATTTGGGATTCCTTTCGGCTGGAAATTTTATTTACTTTGTGGAAAGATAGAAATGTTGTGCTTTTTTCTCACAGTTCTTGGGATATTCATGTTTCTCTTTTTGATAAGGCATGTATTTGTAATAATGTAATGATGCAGATTCATGTGCAAGCTGACAAAGTGGCCTTAGAGGTTGCCCACTTACAGGAGTTGCTCCAGCACTAGGGAAATGCCCATTGCACTGTTGCCCGAGTGCCTCCAGATTCTCTTGCAGCTGACCGTATGCCGCCCAGAGGGCGATGTCGTAGTCGGAGCTCCTCTGCTAGACACTCTAGGACCCCACAGAAATGGCATCACCGCTCCCCCTCCCCACCTCCTTGGAGGGATGCGGGTTATAGGTGGCCTCCTATGCTTGCTTCTACTGCTGTTGCTTGGCCTTCGGCCTCTTCTCCTGATAATTTGGAAAAATTCCCTTGCCTGGCGATGGTTATCTCGCCCAGGTGGGAGGAAGGAGAAGTTGAAAAAAAAGATCCTGAAGATGGCTAGGCCATCCCTGATCAAGCTCCTCTGCCCACTGTCTAGGGAAAATCAGTTGACAAAGATCCTCCTCCTTCTTCTGCTACTGCTCTCGCAGCCTGAGGGGTTCTGGTTTTATATGTTTTTTGATGAATAGCTGTTTGTTTCTGGCCTACGTGCTATGTGAACATGCGGGGTGCAATTTTTTTCCCCCGGCCCTTTTTTTGTGAATTTTGTACTTTAATATTTCTATTAATAGTGAAGGCCTCTATTCATAAAAAAAAAAAAATTCCATTCCTATTAAAAAATAATTACCTAATATTCCTACCTATACTCCATCTATCAAGGATACATCTATTATGGTGCATTATACTCTTATTTGTATGGAATTTTCTGACTCCTTGAAGAATGAGAGAGTAAAAGATAGAAAACTTTCTTTGAAGTGGATTTAACTTTTTCATCTACACTTGTCTCTACATGAAAAGAATTTGCATCGCTTAGAAACCTAAAGGTAATTGTGTAAAGGATTTCCAAAGGTTCCTTAAGAAAGGGGAGAATATTGCTAGTCCACATAATGGGTTTAACTGCGAGGACCTATCAAGGGTGAAATAAACAATTATAGTGGTTCTCATCAGGTATGTTACCTTTAATGAAAGATTTCATAATTTTAATTATCATCTATTTCTCATACAAAACTATTTAGGGTATAATTTGAATTTTTTTTCCTTTTAGATACATTTTTCTCTTTTACATGTTCTTTTAATATAGTTGAATATAAATCCAATGGTATCCCTTTTCATTAGGGTATAATTTATATGCTCTACTCCAATATTCTTAGCCCTAAACTCATTCTCCACATTACCTATTTTTCCTGAAATATGGATTTTAACCCTATCCCCTTGGCTCAAAATCCTAGAGGCTCCTCCTCTATGTTAGGAGCTTATCCTTATCCACACAAAAGAGAAGGCTTTTCATGTTAACCTATCTAAGGCTAAAATTGTTTATCCCCATGATATCTATGATTAAAAATAAGTTGTCGTAGAGGAACCTTGAGAAGTAATTTTTGATGATGACACTTTCTCTACTTGGTCTACTTCCTCTGAAAGATCCCATGATCTACCTCCTCCCATTACAATTACCCATGATAAAAAAAATTTCTCCTGTCCATGAGGGAACTTCCTATGAATTTAGGTGCTCTACCCTTGTTCCATGTTCACCACCTAGTAGCAAGATCTATAAGGATATTAGTTCTAAAGTGAATGAACTGTGTCATGTTAACAATATGTAAAATGATATTAAAAAATGGTAGCTAGAATAATGCCATATGGCTAAGATGAATATCACAAAACTTGAGGATTTTTTCATGGATAAGGAAACAGATTGGCATATAGAGGCTATTGTGAAGGACCTATATGAAAATTTTGACAAGTAGCCTACTTTGGAGTAGGAAGTTCAATCCATTAAGGCTACTATTGTTTTAATGGAGGAAAGGAGAAATTCAAAGAAAACTATTTGTTGTATCCAAGAAAGCAAGACAAAATGGTCAAAACTTTGTAGGACATTGTGGTGGACAATAAGGAAATGGTTAAAACATGGCCATCTCAATAGAGTTCTTGTAATTTAGAATTTTGAGAAAAGGAATTGGAAAATGGCTAAGAAGGAGATATCCTTCTTTAATAAGATAGAAATCCTCAATAACGAATGACTAGATATGAAGGGTGTCATTCTTGTGGGTAACCTTAGTTGACTTTTTATATCTTTTTGGTCGTCTCATATTCTCTACTATTTTGTTGTTATCTTTTGGTCTTCTTTTTTGTACTTTTGATCTTTTTTGGTTGTTGGTACTCTCAAAATCTAAGAGAAATCTCTTGTTTAGCATTGTAGTTCTGATATAAGTGTGTTCAAACCCTATCCACCTTCACTTAATTGGAAGATTAATATATATTAAATATCATATCATACATTGTATTACATTATATTTTATAAATAAATATTATTATATTAATAAATATTATAATATCACACACACACACACACACACACACATTAATCTTTTGATTAAGTGAAGGTCAACCCAGGAATATCGCTTAATGGGTCTTTATTAATTACGATATCGGTCAAATCCACATTTATTAAATGGATCTATCATTCATGGACCCAGACCAAATAGAATTAGAGCGAAAGACCATTGAATTTTGACCTAAGTGTATATTGACAATAATTTGATAGGTCTAATGAATCTTTCAATAACATGATTATATTCTTCCCTGGTAATATATATTAATAATTTGGTAACTAAATATGTGAGGGTGCATATATATAGGTGATGAAAAAGCATCCTAGTATACCCTACTACATTTAACTACATAACATAATAGGTAATATAATACCTTATCTATTTAGCAACATATATATATATATATATATATATATATATATATATCCTGGAAAATAATTAGAGTTTAATACTAACCAATACATATCATATTAAGATCTTACGACTTTTATAGTAAATTTTAGAAACATTTTGATTAAGGTAAAATAGGTTTCAAAGGGACCTTGAAACCCTTTACATTACAACACTAACATCAACTAAGAATAAACCACCTAAATCCAATAGTAAACCAACAACCAAAAATAAGGATAACAACAAAAACATGGTCACTCATCTACATTGCACTAGTAAAGTTCTTTCTAAATTTTTGCAACCTCAAAATTATTATATATAACTTTTTCATCACATCCATCATAGCATAGATAATTTGGGACTATTCAGCAGTACCTTTGTCATGGATATAGATCATAGAAAAAGATCCTTAAAGATCCATCTTTTAAGATCTGCAAAGGAAACATTACTATTATATTTTTCTTCCTCATGACCCTCCTCCTCATCTTTCATCATGACTTTCTCAATACTAGGATGATTAGCAGTAGTCTTAGAAATATTAACAACCTCCTTTTCCTCATTGGGAGCCTTGGATGCCTTTTTCCCTTTCTTTTCCTCAAGGGATTAAGTACTATAAAATGGTAACTGAAGAGGCTAGTGAAACACCTATCTAGGGGAAGTATCGCATAATCACCTCTAAAACTTCCACCCAAAGAGGTTTGATGGTGACATGATCATATCCTCTTGCTTTGGCCTTCTTGACTTGAACTCCTACTCATCCTATTTGAAGAATATGGTTACAACTTCCTCTAGGGCCTTAATTCTATATTAAATTTCTTCTGATTGATGAAATGACTTGTCACCCCTAAAATGGGATACTAAGAGATAGTAATGTTAACTTTGTAAGAAACCAAAGCTCCATCTTTCTAGGTGTCAATGAAGGCCTTGGTGACCAAAAGGTCATAACCTTGAGGCTTCTCTATAGATGGGGTTACCTCTCCTGTTGAAGTGTGCCCCACACAATAGGGTCATTCTACCACCTTTCATAGGCATTGAGCTCCAACCTATTCCTATCCCCACACATTAAAGAATTATAGAATGAGCAAAAGTACTCTATAATAAACCATCTATAAGCTAAAAAAGGAAAGAAAAAAACTAAAAAATAACTAGAAAGTCTTTAGAGGCAATATCAATATAAAAAGTAGTAATGATGAGAAGATAAATATTGCATAAAATTCCTAATCTAGAAACTGTTACATTACACCTCATAATATCTTTTGGACAACTCAATCTCTACGTCATAACAAAATGATAATATTGGTGAATCATCGAGATGTAGTATAAAATTGTCACCTTAGCAAGAGTAGATTTCATGAAGAGTAGGTTTGTAGCTTTTGTGGGATTTAATAGGTCCCCTCTGCTCCCACTAAAAATTATTATCAAAAGAGACTCCTTGATTTGTAAATAAATCAACAACTTAGTTCCCCTCCCTATAAATGTGAGATATAATACAATCTTCAAGGGCCTTGATCATATCCACACAGTCAAGAATAATAATATTAATCGACAAAGTAGGATTATGTTTTAATGGTAATAAATTCAAAATGTCGGTGGAGTCACTATTGAGATACACCTTTTGAAAACTTTTTGTAATAGCCATATAGAGAGAAATGTAGGTTATTTTAGCCTTAAGGAAATGGTATGTTTAGTTTCCCAAAGCCACTAATAAGAAAAAACTACCATTGTGATCACATGCTACTCCCCCACAACAAAAATGCCCTAGATTATACTTAAGTTCCCAATCTATATTAATTTTGAACCAACTCCTATGAGGCACTTCCAAAAAAATCCCTCTTTGGCCGATTTAGTCTTCTGACTAGGAGCTGACAAAACATACTAAGGGTTCTAATTCATAGTAACTAGATGATTATAATGTGAAAACACAACCTTAGTACTAGACAATGGTCTATTATGGACTACCACGATAAATTATCCTTAATAGATTATTGGATCTTGAAGGTCAATTTTCTAGCGGGTCAAATAGTATCAAAAAATATTATATTATTATTTTATTTCTAATCCCCTCAAGCAGTATGAGGCATAATAAGATACCACAAAAGATTAAGAGAGGGACTAATATTAGTGGGAACCATTGAAGGAAAATTTTAGAAACAGAGTTAGGAAAAACCCAGGATAGACACCAAAGATTAAGGAAATGTGTGCAAACTTCCAAGGTACATAATTGTATTAAAAAAGGATATGAAATACACACTCAACCATTTCCTCACATTTGAAACATCTATTGGGAATATTAAATCCCCTTTTACAAAGATCTTAGGCACAAGTTTAGGGTTCCAAACCAGAGACCAAAAATATTAATGAGAGGAAACAACAACCTACAATCGGAAAGCAGACAAAAAGGGAATAACCATTTGGGGATCCTACCAAAACTATCAAATCCTCAAGCTGAAAATAGGTACATTAATATTAGATCTATTAGATCCTAAAGAAAGGAGAGGGGTAGATTCAAAGATGTAAGATTAATCTGATTATTCCCCTTATTGTAATTACCAATCTAACAACTAACCCTTCTAATGATAAAGTTTCTAAATTGTGTAGCCCTTCGCAAAATGGAAAGAGGATATTTCCCAATCTACCAATCATCCTCAAAAATAATTTTCCATCCATTACCAAGTGACCATATTAATACCTTAAAGAAAATGAATGTAAAAGGGAAGTCATTTAAGTTAAAATTCTAGGTTGTCAAGTTTGTTGTCAACATGAAAACATTTTTGGCAACTTTTTAAATGGATGAAGTATTGGACAGTTGGTTGTAACTTATTCCATTCGGTTTTAGGGTAGTTAGAATAGTTTGTTATCATGGAAAAGAAGTTAGTGTGAATATAGTCTCTCAAATAAGAAAAGAGAGAAGAATGCATTAAGGCATGCGATATCTGTACAGTCTATTACATAGACCTCTTTGTATATACATGAACAAATTTAATATAGTGGGTAATGTTTTTGGTTGTATGTTGTTTTTGGACTCCAAAATGTGGAGAAGAGCATTTTTATTTTCCATTGTTATGGGAATAAATTAGTTGTCTGTGTATTATTTCTTCACTGTTCTAGAAAACAATAGTCTTAGTGTGGGGGGCATATCTCCCTAATTCACCATTGGAGTTTAATGAGCTTTAGATATGTTTTTCTAAATCTAATTGCACCCATCCTCACTAGAGTGATCAACAAGTTTTGATCTAGATTGAAAGTTATGAACCTCTGTGTGTGGTTCTATCTAGAATGGCAGAGTTAAATCCATGTTTTAAAGATTGATTAGTTATTTTTTACTATGTTGTTCAATGATAGTGATTGAGTATGTGCAGGCCTATGAAGGAAGTTGACCATGTTTGAGAACTTGAATGGTGTGAAGTAAAGTGGAGGTAATAGCTAGTGTTGTGAGCCTAGATTGGTCATATCAGTGAATTGGATCATAGTATTAATCTTAGCTCAAGAAAATTTTGGGAGACATTGAGAGTGATTGGAAGATTCTTGGAAGAATCTTGGAACTCACCAACTTGACCCACATCTAATTGGTATCAAATCCACTAGTAGATTCCAGTGGGAGTTAGTGAAGTTAGTAAGCATGTACCTATCAAGTATAGAGAGGGTAATCTATGAATCATACAAAGCCTTTAAAGATTTTAAAATAAAAAGGAGAGAAGAAGTAGAGACCAAGAATAAGGAAGAAGAAAGAAAGAAGGAGGAAGCAAGACAACAAGCCATAGAAGAGATCAGCATACTACAGAAAATTTTCAAAGAAAATAAAGCCAAGGTAATGGAAACTAAGAGAAAGATCCATGGACTCCTAGAGAAATAAATCTTGGAGGAGAAACAACAAGAGGACAAATTTTATTGAGAAACATGATGAATTTGAAGACATGGAAGAAAAATGTGTTATGGAGTAGAATGATGTAGGCAAAGAAGATGGAGATAAAGGTCAGATGAAGATCCTAGTGGTGGATCCACTATTGAGTTGTTCACATGAAGGAGACAAGGTGTCAGAGTGTGTTGCTGTTGAAAACAAAAGAGATGTAATAGAAGAGAAGAAGATGCTAGCCAAAGTTGGTTGTGAGAAGCTAATAAAAGTTGCTGACCATGACATGAAGGACACTGCCCAAGGACTTGATTAGAAAGACTACTTGGAGAAGGATTTGGAAGCCATTCAAGAAGGATGGCTAAGTCAGTTTGGAGCAGTAGAAGAATGCCTAGAACAAAGGGACAAGAATAATTGGAGTACTCTAGTGGATGAATAAATCATCTATAAGGAAGGCAATAAAAAGGGACATATAGTAACCCTAGGTCATGAGAATCCCATGGTGGCTGAATTTTCTCCAAGCATGGAAATTTCACATGATGTAATAATGATCTTTGTGTTTTTTAACTCCTTTGTTGCATGATTGTAGGGGACTCATCTTGATGGCCCTATGATTGATTAAGGACATCCAAAATCAGTGCATTTGAATTGGAAGACCAGAAAGAGGTTCCCTAATCCATGGAACATGGATTCTTTTCTGCCACAGGAGTATGGTGCAGGAGCACCCTGTCAAATTTAAAGAGAGATCTCATGAACCATGAGCCCCTAAGGATAATCCAAGGAAGATAAAGTCTAATAAGACCTAAATATCATTTTATGATGTAATTATGGTCTTTAACGCCATTTAAGCGTAATTAAAAGAAAAATGTGTTAATATCCTTGAATGTTTCCAAGGTTGGCGCATATGGAATAAAGGGATACTTGTAGGGTTTAATGGTTAGAATGGTTAGTTTAAGGATTTGATACCAAAAATAAGTTTGTAAGGTCACATATTGACCTCTTGAATGTAAAAGGGAAATCATTTAAGTTAAAAGTCTAGGTTGTCGATTTTGTTGTTAACTTGACAACATTTTTTGCAACTTTGTAAATAGATGAAGTATGGGACAGTTGGTTGTAACTGATTCCATTATTTTTTAGGGTGGTTAGAATATTTTGTTATCATGGAAAAGAAGTTAGTGTGAGTAGAGTCTCTCAAATAAGAAAAGAGAGCAGAATGCATTAAGGAGTAGGATCTAGGTATAGTCTGTAGCAGAGACCTTTTTTATATACATGAAAAAATTTAATATAGCAGGTATTGTTTTTGGTTGTATGTTATTTTTGGAGTCCAAAATATGGAGAAGAGCATTTTTTATTTTACATTGTTTTGATTATGCCAATGAATTAGTTGTCTATGTATTTTCTCTTAACTCTCAAATAAAACAACAATATAACTACGAGGGCCATATCTTCCTAATGAAGCATTGGATTTTAGTGAGCTTTGGATATGTTTTCTAAATCTAATTGTGCCCATCCTCACCAGAGTGATCAAGGATTTTGTATCGGGTTTGCAAGTTATGAACCTATGTGTGCGGGTCTATCCAGAATGACAGAGTTGAAATCCATTTTTTAAAGATTGATTAGTTATTTATTAGTATGTTGTTCAATTAATGTGATTGAGTATGTGTATACCTATGAAGGAAATTGACCATGTTTGAGCACTTGAATGGTGTGAAGTGAAGTGGATGTGAGAGCTAGTGTTGTGACCCTAGATTGGTCATATTAGTGGATTGTATCATAGTATTGATCTTGGTTGAAGGCACTTTTGGGAGACATTGAGAGTAATTGGAAGATGCTTGGAAGAATCTTGGAACTCACCAAATTGACCGATATCAAATTGGTATTAGAGCCACTAGTAGATTCTAGTGGGAGTTAGTGAAGTTTGTAAGCATGTACCTAAAAAGTATAGAGAGGGTAATATATGAGGCATACAAATCCTTTAATGATTCTAAAAGGAAAAATAGAGAAGAAGTAGAGGCCAAGAAGAAGAAAGAAGTAAAAAAGAAAAAGGAAGCAAGACAATGTAAGCCATAGGAGAGATAAGCATACTATAGAAAATCTTAGAAGCTAATGAAGCCAACCTATGGGAAACTAAGAGAAAGATCCATGCACTCCTAGAGAAAGAACTCTTGGAGGAGAAACAACAAGAAAACAAAGATTTTGTTGAGCAACATGATGACATTGCAGACATGGTAGAAGAATGTGTTATGGATCAGAATTTACATGCAATCTACAAGAATATGACTTGAGGTTGTCTAATAATATTTTCAAGACATGATAATATTTTATTATTTATATTATAGTATATTATTATATTATATTAGAATATTATAATTTTATACTAATATATTATTATATCATATAATATCAATATTATATATTCTAAATGCTATAGTATCATAATGTTAATATCATATTTCATCAATTAAGAAAATCATGTATTTACATACATTCATTGCTTGATTAATCTACAAGAATGTCGAACTAGGTTATCTAATCATATATTCATCATATGATCTATCGTTACTTGAATTTTTATCTCATCAGCATCATCCTTATTCATCCAAAACTAAAAACCTTACAAAACGTTAGCTATTGTCTATCAATAGATGACCCATTTGAATAAACGTAGGAGGAACCTGCCTGTGAAGTGGAATCAGTAGATGACAAAACTTTTAAGTATTTAAAATTCGACATGTAATTAATAAGTCTTGTCATGTTTTACAGTGCTAATTGAATTTCATAGGAAATTCCTCTAGGTTGATTTAAATGCGTCGTCTATTGACTCACAAATCTAAAATACGGTCAAATATGTAGTCTAAGTGATTGGTTAAAACAATAAAGTAGGTTTTAGTAAATAAAAGCAGTCAGGATAGAGTCACAGACCCAGGAAAATTGCGTAGGGCCCATTTGGTTGCACCCCATAAATGGGTTATGCCGCCCATAACCCGGTTATGGGGTGCAATTCCCTGTTTGGATGCCCTTTGCAAGAATGGGAATGTGGATTTCGAAATCCGCATTTCACTGAAAACGTGGATTTCGCAATTCCACCTCAGGAGGTGGAATGACTTTCGAATCCACGGTTATGTGCTCAAATAAACCAAATTTAAACTTCCTGTCGGGTCTGGGAAAATCCACATTTTTGGATTGAAAATCCCATTTTAATCTTGGGCAATGTCCATAGATATCCATGTTTTTGGACTCTAGGGTTTGCCGTCTGTTGCGTGTTTTGCTATTTGACGCTCGAGCTGCTTGGGTTTTTCCTATGGAAAGTGTTTGAGGAGGTCTGCAGAAACAAAGGTATGACACAGGAAACCTGGTGTGCCTTTTGATTTTGCTCTTTTTCTTTTGTCTGCTAATGAACTTTTAGAGCTTACAAATGGGTGTTGTAAATTTAAAGAGCTGTTGTGTACCGTAAGAAACCCATTATTCACAATTTTGTGCGTGCCTTTTGATTTTTCTTTTTCCTTTTGTCTGCTAATGAATTTTTAGAGCTTACACATGGGTGTTGTAATTTAAAGAGCTGTTGTGTATCGTAAGAAACCCATTATTTGCAATTTTGTAAGTAAAATATCTTTGGGTCAATTGATTCAAGGAAATGCTGTGAACTATGTTGTTCCATGTAAACGAGCCAAGTGCTATATTTACTCAGTTTGTCGATTAGGTCGTCAAATGTCATAAATTTTTTTGGGGATGTTTTTGGCCAATGTAGATCCTAATTCCATTTGTTTTACTATGCTGGATGCTCGAATGCAGCCAGAACTGGCCGAAACTGTAGTGTTTATTTTTCTATAGCAAGTGTCGGCAGCTGGATTGTCAGCTTGATTGTCAGCTTGATTGGGGTGATATTTTCACCCATTTTTAGCTAGTTTGTTTTTGTGGAGTGTTATTTGAGTTAATATATTTCCTGTCGATGTATTCACACGACTCAAATTAGTGAAACAAATACGAATATTTGTGCTAGTTGATGTTCCATGCAGGTTTTTTCTGCTATTGTTTTTAGGAACGTTGATTTTGGCCATATTTGTTTGTTTTTTGGCCCTCGTCTTATCTTGGACTTGTTAAATCCATTTAAATTTGCTTAGGTCGGATCTAAGCAATAGCGTAAATGATTGAAGGTACAAATTGCTTATTGAGATGAATCTGCCATGAGAATGGGAAAAAGTGAAATGGAGTTGAATATTCTACTGATCAGATATAACACAATAGCTTTTATTAACTT
>MU226843.1:1227784-1248097 GCA_018584345.1 Thuja plicata | reverse complement strand
AATATGGAGACCCAAACTCCAATTCTGATTCGAAGTGCAGAACCAAACAGAGAATATGGAGATCTGCATTCCAATCCCAATTCAAAAATGTCCAACCAAACAGAGAATGAGAATTTCACAAATTCCAGTTCCTATTTTCAGTTTGACAACCAAACAGAGAATGTGGATTTACAAATCCATCTTTCAGGGAAACCAAACAGTCCCAAAAAATGAAAACCAGGGTTTGCATAACCAGGCTATGGATAACCATGATTTGTTTCATTTTCCAATTCCCCAACCAAACGGGCCCTTAGTGAGTCACTATTAAATACGACATTGGTCAAATCGACATTTATTGAATGGATCTATCGTTCATGGACCCAGACAAAATAGAATTAGAGCTGAAGAACATTTAATTTTCACCAAGTGTATAATGACAATAATTTGATGGGTCTAATGAATCTCTCAATAACATGAATATATTTTGTAGTGGGCATATATATTAATAATTTGGTAACTAGAAATGTGAGGGTGTATATATATATAGGTGATGGAAAGGCATACTAGTATACACTACTACATTTAACTACATAACATAATAGGTGATGCAAAAGCATCGTATTGTATCTTATTTATTTAGCGACATAATATTTTTTATTATCGTGGCAAATAATTAGAGTTTAATACTAACCAATACATATCATATTGACATTTTAGGACTTTTATAGTAAATTTTAGAAACATTTTGATTAATGTAAAATAGGTTTCAAAGGGACCTTGAAACCCTTTACATTACAACACTAACATCAACTAAGAATAAACCACCTAAATCTAACAGTAAAGCAACAACCAAAAAATAGGATAAAAACAAAAACATGGTCACTCATCTACACTACACTATTAAAATTCTTTCAGAATTTTTGCAACCTCAAAATTATTATATATAACTTTTTCATCCATATCCATGACACCATATATAATTTGGGACTATTCAGAAGTACCTTTGTCATGGCTATAGATCATAGCAAAAGATCCTTAAAGAGGAATTGACTCCAATTTGTTTTGATCACTAGTAGAAATCACAAACCGTCCAACAATAGTAGTATTAAGAAGCATGTCATTACCCTTTTTCATATGATCAGATTTGACGACTTGAGCTTACTCATTAAGCATTTTAAGACATGTGGTAATAATTTAAAAGGAAAAATTGATAAAAAAAGACCACCATCTTGAGTTTGTCACGTACCTTTCCAATTGTACCACCCCAACATTCATTTTTTTTTCTTCCAACTCAATCTTCATAGAATTTACATTGTTCCTTGCTACTTGGACGAGAGCTTGCATTTCATCTAAGTTATCCTTATAAATTTTCTATTTATCAAGACTCTACAAATAATTAAGCATAGTATTGAAGGAATTCACACTAACTTTAGCCATGTTGATTTATGAAACAAGACAAACTAAAAATATTATCTTTACCGTCAAAAAATTCCTAAGAAGAACTGGCACATCAATAGTTTCATTAGAAAGGGTCTACTTCATCGCTTCAAATGAAATCTCAATATGAAATCCATCTTTAAAGATACACAAAGGAAACGTTAGTATTATAGTTTTCTTCCTAATGACCCATCTCCTCATCTCTCATCATGACTTTCTCAATACTAGGATCATTAGCAACAATCTTAGAAATATTAATGACCTCATTTTCCTCATTGGGAGCCTTAGATTCCTTTTTCCCTTTCTTCCCCTCAAGGGATTAAGTAGCATAAAATTGTAACTGAAGAGGCTAGTGAAACACATGTCTAGGGGAAGTGTCTCATAATCACCTATACAACTTCCACCCAAAGAGGTTTGATGGTGACATGATCATATCCTCTTGCTTTGGTCTTCCTGACTTGATCTCCTACTCATCCTATTTGAAGAGTAGGGTTACAAATTCCTCTAGGGCTTTAATTCTATATTAAATTTCTTCTAATCGATGAAAATACTTGTCACCACTAAAATGGGATACTAAGAGATAGTAATTTAACTTTGTAAGAAACCAAAGTTCCATCTTACCTGGTGTCAATGAAGGCCTTGGTGACCAAAGGACATAACCATGAGTCTTCTCTATAAATGGGGTTACCTCGCTAGTTGAAGTGTGCCCCACACAGTAGGGTCATTCTACCACCTTTAAAAGGAGTTGAGCTCCAACCTATTCCTATCCCCACACATTAAAGAATTATAGAATGTACAAAAGTACTCTATAATAAACCATACAATAGTTGAAAAAGGAAAGGCGAAAACTAAAAATAACCAAGAATTCTTTAGAGGAAATATCAATATGAAAAGTAGTAATGATAAGAAGATAAATATTGAATAAAATTCCTAATGTAGAAATTGTGACATTACACCTCATAATAGATTTTGGACAACTCAATCTCTAGGTTATAACAAAATGATAATATGGGTGAATAATCGAGATGTAGTATAAAATTTTCACCATAGCAAGAGTATATTTCATGAAGAACAAAGTTTATAGCTTCTGTGAGAGTTAATAGGTTCCCCCCTACCCCCACTAAAAATTATTATCAAAAGAGACTCCTAGGTTTGCAAAGAAATTGACAACTTAGTTCCCCTCCCTATAATGTGAGCTATTATACACTCTTCAAGGGTCTTGATCATATCCACGCAGTCAAGAATGATAACATTAATTGACGAAGTAGGATGATGTTTTCATGGTAATAAATTCAAAATATCAAGGGAGTCACTATTGAGATACACCTTTTGAAATAGCCACATAGAGAGAAATGTAGGTTATTTTAGCCTTGAGAAAATGGTATGTTTAGTTTCCCAAAGGGAGGGACAGTACTAAGAAAAAGCTACCATTGTGATCACATACCACTCCCCCACAACTAACAGGCCCTAGATTATGTTTAGGTTCCCAATCTAGATTAATTTTGAACCAACTCCTAGAAGGAACTTCCAAAAAATCCCTCTTTGGTCAATTTAGTCTTCTGACTAGGAGCTGAAAAAAATACTAAGGGTTCCAATTCATAGTAACTAGATGATTATAATTTGAAATAAAAAACTTAGGACTAGACAAAGGTCTATTAGGGACTACCATGATAAATTCTCCTTAATAACTGATTGGATTTTGAATGTCAATTTTCTAGCGGGACAAATAGTATAAGAAAATATTATATTATTATTTTCTTTCCAATCACCTCAAGCAATATGAGGCATAATAAGATACCACAAAAGATGAAGACAAGAATTAATAGTAGGAGGAACCATTGAAGGAAACTTTTAGAAAAAAAGATAGGAAAAACCGAGGATAGACACCAAAGATTAAGGAAATGAGTGCAAACTTCCCAGGTATATAATTGTATTCAAAAAGGATATGAAAGACACACTCAACCATTTCTTCACATTGGAAAGATCTTTTGGGAATATTAAATCCCCTTTTACAAAGATCTTAGGCACAAGTTTAGGGTTCCAAACCAAAGGCCAAAGAGGTTGATGACAGGAAACATCAACCTACAATCTGAAAGTAGACAAAGAGGAATAACCATTCGGGGATCCTACCCAAACTATCAAATCCTCAAGCTGAATGATATGTACGTTAATCTTAGATCTAGTATCTATCCTAAAGAAAGGACAAAGATAGATTCAAAGATGTAAGATCAATCTAATTATTCCTCGTATTGTAATTAGCAACCTAACAACTAACCCTTCTAATGATAAAATTTCTGAATTGTGTAGCCCTTCACAAAATGGAAAGAGGATATTTCCCAATCTACCAATCATCCTCAAAAATAATTTTCCATCCAATACCAAGTGACCATATTAATACCTTAAAGAAAATGGATTTATATTTGGACATAAAGTTCTATAATGTCAAACTAGCAGCAACAACTTTGTCATCATATAAGAACCCCTAAAGGTTATTGTACCTTTCTAGATATTTGTTAGAGATTATGGGTGTCCATTCATCATTTTCCATAATGGATCTACACAATTATTTGGATAGAAACATATTATTAAAATCTTTAATTTTTTCTAATAGCTAAACCACCAAGACTTTTATGAGTTCAAACCTGATCCCAGATAAATAAATACATCCTATTCCTTGTTTCTGAACTAGTCAATAAAAAGTTATGCTAAATTTTCTAATTTTAAGTAAATAAAATCTTAGGGAATTTAAAGAGACTCATGTTATAGACATGTAGATTCTAGAGGAAGGCCTTAATCAACTATAACTCTCCATCTTCACTAAGAAATGCAACCTTCCAACTAGCAAGTTTAGAATACAATCTAAGGGGCAGCCTCACCTAGAAAGAATCATGAACAAAATTTGTGTGAAGAGGTAGGCCAAGGTAGGTTTAATGAGATTCACTATTAGACAACCCATAATTATTGCAATTCTTAAGTATCTCTTGTTAGGAGGATTAAGACAAAAGATAGGGCTCTTTGGAATACAAATATTTTTGTAAAAAGATAAGTTTCATACCTTAACAGGATGTTCTTTATGTTCTTAACTTAAAAGATAGAGGCTTCACCAAGGATATTGTAATTATGTAAATAAACTATTGGTGAGATCCGACATGAGGAGAAGAAAATAAGGATAGACCCTTAATCCTACCAATCCTCATAAATGTTTGAATGAACCTACCCAACACTTCAACCATAGTTATAAAAAGGAAATGGGAGACGAGATCCCCTTGCTTTATGCCTCATGAACTACTAAGAAGTATACAAGGAGAATCATTCACAATAAAATATAATCTCAAATTGGAAACAAATTGAATGAAGATATGGAGAACTTAATTCTTAAAGCCAATTGTAGAGATAAATTTTAGATCCTTTTGATAATGATCCTACTTTTTCCTTGGCCTACATGAGACTCATATAATATATTTTTTCAATTTCATATTGGCCAACCTTATTCTAATGTCCAATAATAGATATTGTATATAAGGGTTGTTGGTGCTTTGGAAAAGTGTATGTAAGGTATGAAGACAATATAGTGTCCTTGAACCAGATCAATAACCCAAAGAGCAGAGTGTAGTGATAGTGCTAGAGAAGAAAATGCTTAAAAAGTTTGTTGTTGCAGAAGACAAAATTGTGTAGATCAGTTGCATTTGGAGGAGAATACTTTCATATCTAATTTGGAGGAGAATAAGTACTTTGTACTACATGATTTGACTCCATTTTTTGCAACAGGTTTGGTGACATATCGATAAAATATTGTAAACTTAACAATGAAACCTTGATTTCAATTTTGTCGTGCAAGATTCATCACTTTAACGACCACTTAATTTGATGTCGAAATAACAACCTAGAATCGTTGGTAAGAATGAATGAAAACGATCATGGTTTTTATTGAAAGATCGACGAAAAGGACATTGTTCTTTGTTTTGTTGTCCGCTATTTTCTGAAATAGAGAAGCCATCACTTTTTCACAAAAATAGAAAATACGGATTGCGAAATAGAGAACCCATTTGAAATCAGAGAAAAAAACATTGTTTACAATTTCTTGGTTCTCTATTTTGTGAAATAGTGAAGCCATCGCTATTTTGCAAACACAGAAAACAAGGGTTGCAAAATAGAAAGCTTATTTGAAATTGTTGAAAGAAAACAAAACTTTCATCAGATATACGATAAGGTGGAGAATTTATTTTTGTCATTACGATGAAATTTTTTTTGCAAGTACAACAACCTCCTCGCATATTTTTTTAGTTCGTCGGGTTATTGATGTCGCAATTTCAACAAAACCTTTTAGTTTTGAAAAATAAAATTAGTCAAGATTTTTTTTAATTATATAATAATATTTGGAAAATGAAACCCAAAAATGATATAACACTTACCATAGGTCACCCTTCAAGTAGACTTCCATAATTTCATAGTCATGGTGACTAATTTGAATAGTTCATAATGAAGAATAATAAGAATTTGATGAGCCTAAATAAGCATAACACCATCTTTGAACATTAAAGGGAACACAATTTAAGCCAAACAAAAACATAGATAGGGTTGGTAAAATCAAAGTCTAGTCAATAGTCGATTCGAAATAAGAGGAATGTGACAACATTTTGTTAAATATTGTTTAGAGATCATTTAGCAAAAACATGTTTTTCATATGTGTATTCCCTGCTATTCTATCTCGGCTATATTAGTGAGCATCATAATGGGGAAAGCCAACAAGGAAGATCCTATGAACATAAATGAGAGGATGAAGTAGAGAGAAAAGGTACACAATATCAAAGAGAAAGGGATTCAGCTGTATATAACCACATCCAATAGCAAGAAGGATGACACAAAAATAAGGAAAACATAGAAATGGAAGTATCATATAGATCCAAAAACAAATCTAGATGGAAAGTTAATGTAAATTAAATTCTAATAATACTTTCTCTCTCGTAATTATACAAAACAAAAAATTAGGCCAATTCCCTTAATGAAGTAATCTCACTCATACATAGAATAATATAAACATTGAATTAGTTAATAATTAATAATACAATAGGTCAACAACCATGAACCTCAATTTAATTGAATTAAGTACTTAATAAGAGTGTCCAAAAATTGAAAGTATAAAAAAATTTATTGATTATTTTTAATAATTTTGATCATGATCATCCATTCTAATGTCATCAGAAGCTGTACAATATAGTAGACTTGGAACATAAATTAAACTAACAAGGAAGTCAAACTTGAGTAAATCAAAGCATGGACTCTGTTATTTGAGAATGACATCTTATGACTCAAAGGCACTACCTCCAACACTCCCATTACTAGATGTTGCTACATGACCCCAACCGCTAGGATGTTTAGCCTAATCTTTTGAATTGTTCAGAATGTCATCACCACCTTTACTGAGACCCTCTTGTCAGCCTGTACTATCTTTCACTATAGGATCATGATAACTAACATTAGAATAATTTAATCCATCACTCAATTTTGTAGTATACAACCCATCACTTTCCTGTCTATTCAAATCAATTTTCGCATAGCTCATAGTCCAAGCTCCTCTCACAAGAGATTAAAGAATTCTACTGCCATAATTGTTGCCCTATTCCTTAGTTTTTATCCCCATGAATAAATACAATTTCACTCCCTCCTATTGTTAACATTTGATTCATTGGCACCCCTTTCAGACTATATAACTCTTCCATCATTTATTCCCCATATATTTATTCTATCTTGTGTCCACCTACCTCTCATACCTCTACCCCTTCCCTCATTTCCACCTCTATCAAAATCACCATCTCTTACTTCATTCTAGCCAACAAACTTAGATGTTGCAAGCTAGCCACATCTAAACAACAAAATAAAACATTTACCTTACCAAGGGTCTATTTATGGGATGCCTGATGTTCCACACTTCTATAATATTCATCAATATGAAGGGCCTTTAACATATGAGTATATTGTTTGACATGTTCAACAACCATTTCTTGTGTTTCCTCATCCATATAATCTGTATCCTATCCGACATCTTCAGAATATATGTCCTTATCCCTTTTCTTGGCTAGGTCATATCACTTTGGATGAATTATAGTATCCTCCAACTGATCTATAACATAGTTCCTAGAAGTTTCTTGTTCACTCCCTCTAACCCTTAAAATATTAGTAGCATTTATAAAGACAATCCTCTATGACTTTAAACCCTTCCAGCCCTCAAAATATCCTTTTGTATTGAAATAATTCATGTAAAATAGATAGATAATATAGAATTCTTGTTGGATTTTAATATTTTTCCTTTTGTAGTGCATCATCAACCTCTTCTTTTTTTCCTCTCCTAAATTTATTATTGTCAAGGATTTCCTTCAAATTTCTAATGAGTGGATCCACATATCTATCTATGACCTACATTTTCAATTTTACAAACTTAGGAAAACCATTGAAGCCTTCAAAGTAAATTTTAAGCTGTGAATTCAAAAATCCTGAGTCATGATATAGTTAAGATTATGTTAAGAAAACCTCATCAATATCTTCAAATGTCTCCTCCCCAATTGAAAGTGTTTTCCCAAGTTCAAGGAAGCTAGCAAAATACCTATGGTCTTTTCCTCCATCCACAATATCCTTGTCAGTATAAACTCCATCAAATATTTTTAGATTTAACATCAAGTGGGTAGTCCCTTTCAAGATTGGATAGATAATACTCTCTCGTGGCTCTTTATCTACTAGGAACTATAGGAAATGGAAACCAGTATATGATTAAAATGTCATTGAATTATTGCTTTATTTTTATGGGTAAGAGATCATAGCCAATAATTTTTATTAAATATATAAATTTCTTACAACTTTGTTCGGTGTCGGGTTATTTTTGTAGAACAATATATGTACTTGACCCTTTTCTTGGATAGATCATATAACTCTGGATAAATTCTAGTATCGTCCAATGGATCCATAACATGGTTCCCAGAAGCTTCTTTTCTAGTCCCTCTAACCCTTTAAAAACCAGTAGCATTTATAAGGATAACTCTCTCCAAATGTAAACCCTTCAAGCCTTCAAAACATCCCTTTGTATGGAAGCATCTTTTCTCGGTCCAAGGCTTGCTAGAAGTTGCAGTGGAGAAAACCTCCATTCATGTTCAATTCTGCTACATTTTTGTCAAAACAAACTTGGTTGGTTACTCTAATCATTACATGTTCAACAATATATTTCCTCATCCATTTTCTTGGCTAGTTTATATGACTCTTGGTGAATTTTAATATCGTATAGGATTTTGGTGCCATAAATGACACATGGCTAGAAGAGGCTTTGAGTCTACTCTGGAATGAATCAAAGTTATCATGCTTTTTTTGATTGCAGGCCCAAAATAAGGTTATACTGTACAAAGATTATAGGAGAAATATTTGGTCAATATTTAGAAAAAGAAACAATTTTTTTTTTCCTTCTTATAAACTAAGTCCTATTCTTGCAAAAATTATCTAGGTGGAGGGTGAACAAAAGTCCTGAAGAATAATAACTTAGAGAAATATCTATATAAGGATTAAATTCATGGGTGATCATAGCTCCCTAGGGTGGTTTAAATATATATACAATCATAGCACAAATGACAACTTGATATGATTAATTGTTTTATTACTAAAATTATCAACATACAAAAATAATAGGTAATAAGACAATATACATTAATAATTTCCCAAAAAAAAATGTTAATCATCAAACATCATAGGTTTATTAAATTAATACCCAAGAGATGTCCGCATTCATTCACATATTTCTTACATGAATTCACATTATATGTAAAATAATTAAACAAGTACTAACACTTTGATATGGAAATGAATAAAGAAGTAAACTTTCAGTGAGTATAGCCTAATAATACTTGATATATTTTAAATAACAATGACTATGCTTTCAATTACATTTACTCAAACTTAAGTTAGGATAACAACTAAAATAAATGATGAACCTTGTAAACATAATCCTTTATAGAAAAACCCAGTGATGCATAAAGATGGGAAGAGGATCTAATTCCTTGATTATAAAGTGAAACAATAGATTTAAATTGATTAAATCTTTAATTGAAATGAAACTTTTACCTTGGAATGTAGAAGATCTAGAAAATCCTATTTTCCAATATATATGTCAGGTTTCGGCAAATTTTGCAACCGGATCTGGAAAAGAAACGCATAGACGAACAAAACGCAAAAATATTTTCCTTTTCTAAGTCAAGTCAACCTTGACCTCTTTAGCAGGATGCAATCATGCCCCAAAATGATTGACCTTGACCTGCACTGCTCTGACGAAAATTTTGTTTGCGGATCCTGAAAGTTGGCCAAAAATAGTATCTGAATCTGCTCTATAATTTTTTGTCTTGTATCTGTACCTACAAGAAAAATGGTTTTGTTTTTTGGGGGAGGGGTTTACCTTATTCAAACCCCAATTTAGGAATTAACCTTGAAATCAATAATTGAAATAGATAATTCTAGCAAGTAGTAGAAGTAAATCTACCAATGAAGCTATGATATTCAATAGATATGCAATTTTATTTAGATTGTAAACAAGTATGTAAATATGATAGCTTGGACTTAATATTACAAACCATAAACCTCCATAATTATATGCTTGGAATCTACCTTGAGAGAAGAATGAATGAATCTTGAGGATGCACAAAGGATCTTGAAGGAAGATCACACCAGCATGATGGATAAATCTAGGGTTTTGAATGATGAATCTTGAGTGCTTGAACCAAATCCCTTCAAAGGATTCAATGCTTGAATCCTTTATCTTCAATGGAGAACTTGAATTCTTGAGAGGAATAATTTAAAACCTTGATGGAACTTTTAAAGCTTGAGGACATGTGGAATATTGGATGCTTTCTTAGTTGATGGTTAGTGCTTCTTTCTTAGTGAAAATGAGAGGAAAACACTTCCTTACATACAAGTCTAGGGAACAATCTTCTAGAGAGGCCTACATAGAAGAATTAAATTCCAATTAGACCTATACCACTAGAGGAGGACCTATATTAAATATAATTTAAGATTCATCGCTTCGGAACCTAAAACAGCCAACCTGGAAGCGTGAAAATGAAATTTTGAATGACCTCCGACAAGCGACAAACTTTCCAATTGGAAAGTGGGACATGGGTTGAGTTCAAGGTTGATCCTGACCTAGGTTAGGGTCAAGGTCAACCCTAACCTAGGTCAAGGTTAAGGTCAACCTTGAAACAGGGAGTCAGAACCCCTGGAAAATGTGTTTGGTGGGATAAACAGTCTCCGAAGAGGCCCAATTAGGGTCCTAAATGGGCACAGAAGATGGAGAGGGTGCGAAATTGAGAGGACAACATGATGATGGTAAAAAACACCCCCTAAGGAGGGATAAACATTCTTAACATGGAAGTGCTTCCATTTTAAGATGATACTGTAAGTTTTAATAATATTGTGATGTGATATAATCTACCTTTTAATAATTTTAGGAATCACTACTCTTCATCTAAACAAGTTGTACCTTTTATTTTGATAATTAATAATTTTTTTCTCTAATCAACTCTTTTTTTTTTTATGTACTATACAGTAAATCTTTAGGAGACAACAATAAGGAAGTTTTTCATTATAAAATTATTTCACAATCTATAATAAGTGATCTTTGTGCTAAAAGTTTACATATACTCTCATTACATGTGAAAATTTTATTAAGAATTATTGTGGTTAAAATTTGTTTCTCAAAAATTAATCAAATACTTCTTTGTTTCCTTCTTTTCGCAATTCTTGGCTGAGTGGTCAACAACTAAATATCAAACTAGATCTAACTAAACATAAATATACAATGTGGCAATTAAAAAACCAACTTCTATTGTTTGATACCTAATTTGATTTAAAGTTGGTTAATCAATTTTATAGATACCTAATCAACATAGTATAGAATCAAAATCTAATTAATAATTTATGCATAAAATAACATTCACTAAATATCTAAAATAAATTTGGACAACTAAATATTATTTTATGAAATAGAGTATATTATATTTAACATTTCAATTATATTATCTACTATTCAATTGATTATAGATTTTATTAAATTAACGAACATATTGAGAACTTCATATCATATAAACTAAAATATGAAATTTGACTAACTAATTAGGAAAATTATCCAAACAAATGAAATAGCCCCTCGTGGAGCCATCCTTTGAGTATATTTGTAAATGGATAGAGTAATTGGATCCCTCCCATTTAGGCTAGTTCAGTCTATTTGTAACTGAACAACCTAATCCAGTTAAAGGGGTTAATTGTGTCCCTCCTTATATAACATTCCTTCACCAATTACCATACATCCAAAACATCTTTAAAACATTTATACTCTTCTCGAATTTGAAATAAAAAGTCCACTTTAATTAGTATTCTCTTTAGAGCTTTCCATAGTGCTACCAAATGTACTATTCTTTTTTAGGTTTGGTTGAGTTAGTGAAATATTCATAAATTTTTAATGGCTCCTTATCTTTTCTCATCTCTTGTACTTCTTGATAGGGATGTTCGATGAGCCAATCACAAGCTCATGCTCCTATTCTTTCAAAAGACTTTAGGGTTCTTTATCTACACACCTAATGAACTATAGGATCTCTGTAAGATTCTTGATCCCCTGGTCTCTTCCACCAACCCAACTATCAACAACAAATTATCACAACCAATATCTCACTTGGTTCCTACTAGCTTCCAACTCACTATCCCTTTAACACACCTAAAGGACTTCCACCCCCATTCTTTTTAAGTTCTCTTCTAGAGGTGAGTAGGTGTTTCCTCACATCTTATTTTTATCACTTAGAGGTGTTAGGAGTCCCGCTGGATTCAACTTGATATTCAATTTCTACAAATTACTTCAAAACAGACCTAATGGCTATTAGACCCATTACGCCTCCTATTATGAGAAAATAGGGATTTTACCCACACCTTTCCAAAGTAACCCTACAAATTTTCTTGGGTTCTTATGTTCATTTTTGAAGATCTCAATTTTTTTTTTGGTCTTAGGGTTCCAACCCTCCATACAATGCCCTAACAAAAATGTGAGGTTTTATAAGGGTTTTAGGACTTCTCTAACTGCTTGGATAGTCTGCAAGATTTAGAATCTTACCTTGACTAGAATGACCTTCTCCTCTTCACCAATTCTCTATAAGACTCCTAAATTCAACTCCCAATAGTTAATTGGGTCTTTAGTTCACACCCCTACAAGTTATACATTCTGCAACAATGTCTTCCCTAGCTGGGCTCACCACTGGCTCACCTAGGTAAAGAACTTAAAAAGGATTCCTTTGCATTTTAGGATCCAATATCCTATAAATGGTATGTACACAGAGTCTACTCACTATCCGCAAGAGTTCATACTGATTGAATGTTGGGATTGTGAGCTAGGTCGCCATCTTTACAAACTGTCTAATTGAAACCAGTAACAGTGAAAAAAAAAACTAATTACAGTAAACATAAAAAATAAATCCATAATATCAAATAAATGGCACAAATAAAAAAATAAAAAAAATACCCTAAGTCATGCATGAGCTACAGTGGAGAATACAATCCATTCTTGATCTACTGTTACCAAATAACTAACTAATTGCCAACAAAACAACACTTCCTTCTATTCTTAGAATTCCAAAACCATACAATAGGTGAATAACCTTGGAATCAGGTAATAATAGGTCTTAAATAGGCCAACTATGTCTTTTTTTCCCGCTAAGGGCACTTCTTAACCAATTTTGCAAAATTGGACAATGTTATTCGAGCAACTTTTAAAAGTTGCAAAACTTCCAAAATACAACTTTTTCAATCTTCAACAAAATGATCTTAAACACTCATATAACCTCATCATATAATCCAACCACTGTTGAAACACAGTTCTAAGCTACTCCAATCCCTATTGACATCATGTTGACATCATTTTCCCTATTTAAACAATCAAGATGCTTTACAACTTTTTAGTGCCTAATTGCAACTTTCTAAGGGCATAAGAATTAACTAGATCCTAATCCCTATTGTAATCAAAACTATGGTCAAGATGACCTTATGGAAAACAAAACACAATGTCTCAAATGGATTACAAAAAAAAAAGTATAGGATTGATTTACCAATCCATGGGTGCTCAAGCACCATTCTCCCCCTCTGGACAAAGATTAAGGAACGTGAGGGGATATTAGAGAGATATCGATGTCAAACTTCTTGAAATTTCTATCCTCCACCCATGTAGCTTCATATTAAGGGTGATCCTTCCACTAGACCAAGTTCTCCATATACACCTTATACCTAGTTGTCTTCTTCACTCTGTATTCTAAAATATTCTCTACTTGAGGCTTAGCATTTGGAGGTAAAGCTACTATATTCACATCTTCAAATATCTCGTGATTGTATAGTTTACATTAGACAATTATCCCTTGAACTTTACCAACTCTTCCACATTAAAAACTCATAAGATGCCCAAATCTGAGGGAAGTTCCACCTTATAAGCATTCTACCCATACTTAGCTAGTATCTTGCATGGCTCCACTCTTTTCATATGGAACATTTTAGGCACTCCTTTCTCCAATTTAGATTTGTTCAGATGAACCATGACTAGTCTCCCACATCAAACTGAACATCTCTTCTTTTCTCATCTACCTTGTCTTTCAGCTTGTGAGTAGCCTCTATTATAATCTTCTTTACTTGCTCCTGAATCTCTTTCATTGTATGAGAGAACTCTTCTACATGACCACTCCTATACTCCATGGCTCCTATATCTCTGATCTCACATGCTCCCCTTGGGTGTATCCCATACACTATCTCAAAAAGGACTTCAGCCAGTAGTCCGATTAACACTATCATTATAGGCATATTCAGCTTCTGGAATAACTAAATCCCATGTCTACCCATATTCTTTAGTTAGGCATATAAGAAATGTACCTAAGTCCTTATTAATCACCTTAGTTTGACCATCTATTTGTGGATTGTAAGATGATCCAAATGACAAGTTAGTACCCAATCTTCTCCATAGATTCTTCCAAAAGTGGCCCATAAACTTGACATCCCTATCTGACACAATGCTTAGGGGAAGTCCATGTATCCTCACCACCTCCTTGAAAAAGAGATGAGATATATAATTGGCATCATGTGTAGTCTTGCAAGGGAGTAAATGAATCATTTTGCTAAACCTATCTACCACCACATAGATACTATCCAATCTCATCTTTGTCTTAGGGATCCCTACTATGAAATCGATCCTAAGGCACTCCCATGGTCTATTGGGAATGGGCAAACATTGGTACAATACTGCATTACTAGCTCCCCCTTTTGCTTTCATACACACACCACATTGTTAAACATACCTTCTAACATCTCTAGGAAACTTGGGCCAATGATAGAACCTCTATACTAATTCCATAGTTTTTTTAATGCCAAAATGACCACTAAGGCTACCATTGTGCTTCTCTTGAATTATATTTATTCTCATTGAACCCTTAGGGACACCCAATCAATAAAAAACCACTCTATAATGTATATTCTGTAAATTGACTATGAAAGTGATTTTGAAAATAAGAACATACCTTGTAGGCTTCACAATAGTCTTCATGATCTCTATAGAGGTCCTTAAAACTCTCTATCCCAATACTTTGGATTTGAACTTCTTAAACTATCAGCAATCCCTACTCAAGGAATCAACCACCTTATTCAACTATCCCTTCTTGTGCTTGATAGTAAATGTGAAGGCTTGCAGATACTCCATCTTTTTTAGGTTCCTAATGCTCAATTTGTCTTGTGTGTTAATATAGATAAAGGCTTGATTTCCTGTGAACACCACAAACTCCTTAGGTAGGAGATAATGTCTCCATTTCCTAAGTTACTAGACTAGAGCATAGAACTCTAAGTCATAAGCTGAATAATTTTTCTTTTCTTTGTTAATATTCTCACTAAATAATTCTATAGGCCTATCTTCCCGACTCAACACTCCTCCTACTACCACTCCACTTGCATCACACTCTATTGTAAATATTTTGTCAAAAATAGCTAACAAAAGGATAGGTTGGGTAGCTACCTATTCTTTCAACTTATCAAAGACTTTTCTTGCTTCATAATTCCACTTTAACTTGGTTTTGAATTCACCTTTAATGGTGTCTAGCACTGGTAAACAAATACCACTGAAATTCCTTATAAATTTTCTATAAAAATGAGCTAACCCATGAAAACTCCTTACCTATGTTCCTGTGGTTGGTGTTGTCCATTTCAAGATAGCCTCCACCTTGATTGGGTCCATCTTTAATGAACGTTGAGAAACTACAAATCCCAAGTACACAAGTTCTTGTTTGAAGAATTCACATTTCTCCAAGTTAATAAACAATCGTTCCTCTTTTATCCTTGTGAGCACTATCTCCAAATTTTCTAGGTGCTCCTTTGTTTTTCTTAAAATAAGTAAATCATCAATATATACCACTACAAATCTGCCAGTGTAATCATTTAGCACTTCATTCATGAGCCTCGTGAATGTTCTAGGGTCGTTTGTAAGCCCAAATGGTATAAATTTCCACTCATACAACCCTTTAGTGGTTTTGAAGGTTATCTTCCATTCATCACCATCCTTTATCCTAATCAGGTGGTATCCACTTTTAAGATACAATTTAGTGAAATATTTGGTCCCTCTAAGACAGTCCATCAAATCCTCAATCCTAGGTATAGTAAATCTATATCTAATAGTAATCTTATTAATAACCCTAGAATCAATGCAAAGTCTCCACTTACCACCTTTCTTGGATGCCAACACCATAGGTACTGCACATGGTTTATGTTCTCGTTTATCAATCTTTGGTCAAGCAACTCCCGCACTTTCCTTGCTACTTCTTTAATATACTCTAGTGTGAGCTTGTAAGATTCTTTGTTGGGCAATGAATTCCCTGGGATAAAGTTTATTTTATGACTTATAGACCTTTTAGGAGGTAGGTTTGTTGGTGTAACATCACTAACTATGTATCTAAACCTTTCAAGCAATGCTTTCACCTCCACTGGTATAGGTGCTTGTGTAGTCTTTTCTCCTTCCCTAGGCTGTACAACTATGGCATAGCCCTCACTTCCTTCTTGTTGAAGAGTCTCCATGAAATATTTTCCACTTCTAAGTAACACAATAGGATTCTTTGACTTCTCTCCTTCTTCATCTACCAAAGAATATATTTTGAATGTCTTTCCATCCTTCTTGAATGAGACTATACTTTATTTCCCATCATAAATGGCTCCTCTGTCATATTTCCATGGTCTTCCCAATAAGAGATGACATGCATATATAGGGAAGACATCACATATCAACCTATCTTTGTATCCCCCAATGTAGAATTCCACCCATTTTTTCTCATTCACAAGGACAATTTGCCCTTTGTTCAACCATGTCACCATGTAGGGACTACAATGGGGTATCTTTTCCAAGTTAATCTTCTTAACTCCTTCTTATGATTTACCGTTATCTATGGAGCCTGAATTCACAATACCTTTGCACACTTTACATAGTATGTTGCACCTTATTCTAAATAAGGCTCTTATCTACATAGGTTCCTCTTTGACTGGTTGTCTGATCAAGACTCTTCTAAACATCAAATTCTCTCCCATCTTTGATTCAATAAGACTCACCTCTGGTGATTTAAAAATGGATGTGTCTGATGACATGTAACTGACTGAATGATTGACAATGTTAAGTTGAAGATGATGCAAGACATTAAATCAGTTATTAGTTTGTATTGTCATTGATGTCAACTTGATATCATCTGTATGGTCATATACATAATGCCAAAGACTTCAGAGAATCAATAGAATAGAGGTTATGCTTTCAACAATGCATAAAAGTCAAGTATTCACCGACTGAAAAACTACACCTACAGAGTGCACACCATCAGTAAATATAGAGATAAAGTCACAGTGATGCCCGAAAAGCAAAAGACAGTGTTGCCCGACGAAGTAGAATCACAGGATGCCTGACGAGCTGAAAATAGTGTTGCCCGATGAAGTAGAATCACAGGATGCCTAATGAGATGAAAATAGTATTTCCCAATGAGAAAGATCCAATGATTCCCAACAGATGGAGATCATGAAGGTAACTAAAGTTGTACCAACAGATTTAGCAGTTGTTACCAGTGACAAACTACAGAATTGACCGACAGAACAGAGAGATCATAAAATGACAAAATATCTACCTGGCAGAGCTTAAAGAAAGACCTAACTAGTTGTCTTCTTTGTTTTATTTTACCATAGTTAAGTAAGTGATTTAAAGATGATTTACACAGCTGGCAAGAAGATAACTATGAGATAAATCAGGAGTTAAATCCTTAAATCAATTTGGCTGGATTGTTTTTCACACCAAGAATCAAGAATCAAGAACCAAGAATTAAGGAATATCATGTCTATATAAGAGACAAGTATAATTCATTTAAAAGGAAACTCAGATACATGAGGGAGTGATTTGATAGAAGATGCTGAAGATAAATTGATGAAGGTTAAAATTCATACAATCCTGATCAATCAAGCTAAGGGAGAGCTAAAGAATTCTACAAACACCGACACATAGTGAAGCACAACATCACAGAGTAGAAAGAGATAAGTACAAATGAATTGAATTGATACATTGATCAGAAAGGTATTGTATGTAAATAGATCTGAATATCTGCAATAAAAAGTTGCATTAGAAATAGGTCATTGTGTTTTAGTTTAACCATTGAAGCATTAAGTATCTTAACAGAGTAGGACTTAATAGTCTTTTGTAATTGAGGTATATCCTAATAGATTACCAGAAGGTTGACTCATGATAGTAGCATCGGTCTTACCTAAATCCTATTGACTGTCTAAGAAGGAGGTTGATTCAAGGATGGTAGTAAGATTAGCATAAAGCCTATTGATAGTCATGAGACTGATTCAAGGATGGTAGCATAGGTGCCAGATACTAAGTGATAACCTATGTATAAAAATCCTCTAACAAGGTCACACTTAACAGTGTGTTTGTAACCTTTAACAGGGTTGGCTCCTAACAGGGCTCACTTTAGAAGAGTGAAAATTTGGGGTATCGATCCAAGTGGTTTTTCCCTTAATAGGGTTTCCATGTTAAAATCGTTGTGTTATGTGTGCATGGTTTATTACTTTATTATTTTACATTTCACATATGCATCTATGGATTGACTGATATACTTTGCATATTTACTGAGTATCAGTAAATAAGTTTTACTACTTGTCGGTTATCAAAGAGAAGAAGGAGAGACAAGGCAAACCGACAAACAATTATTTATTTCAAGTATTTCAAAGGCATACATCATGTAGGGACTTAATAATATCAAGAGTATTAATTGGTGGATTGAAGTTTTAAAGGATAAATTATTAAGGCCACTGATTCACCCCCCCCCCCTCCTCAATTATTACTAACAATTGGTATCAGAGCTTCTGTGCTTAGAAGGAAGGTTTCAAGACCTAAGTAAAGATCACAAGATGAATAGACGAGATGTGCCCAAGTTGAACAAGGACAACTTTGCTTCATGGAAAAGTAGGATAAAGTTTCACTTACCCGATATTGGCAATGATATTACTCAATACTTAGATACTGCACATGTGTTTCCTACAAGACCATTGATAGTAGATCAATTAAGAGTAAAGAATGAACATAACTACATGGTTATAGAGCTTTCAGCCTCACTCTCTGATGCTGAATTTGAGGATGTCAAAGATTGAAAAAATGAAAAGACAATGTGGGACAAGTTGAAACTTGTACATGGAGGTGATGCAAATGTTCTGAGAGCCAAGGTAGAAAGCCTTAGAGGAAATTTTTATGATCTCGGAATGAAATAAGGTGAAAACATCACACAGTACAACACAAGAATAAAAGAAGTAGTCAATGCTATACGAGGCATTGGAGGTACACTTGAAGAGGAGAGAGTGGTAAGTAAAATCCTAAGAACCTTATTGCCTATATATGCTATTAGAGTCTCTGTTATTCAAGAAATGAGAGCAGTAGAAAATAATAAAGTCACTCTTGATAGCCTGATTGGTAGACTAATTTCATTTGAGATGAATAACATTGATAATAGTGTCTTACCAAGCTTAGAGTCTACATTCAAGTCTTCTATGATAATAAGCAAATCTAGTCAGAGACACTCATCTAGAAGAGACAGTGAAAGTGAAAGTGATGAAGAGGATCTAGATGAAATTGAAGCACTCATGGCAAGAAGAATGCTAAGTGTAATGTCCCCGCCAGGGAACCCATAAGGAATCAGGTCTTATGACCAAAATTGCAACTAATTTTTTTTTTTTTTTTCATCATTACTACTCCACATTTACATTCCTTAAGGTTCCCTTAATGAATTTCATTTACTAACACATTTACATTACTTATCCAAATTAAATTTCATTTCCTTTCTTTACTTTCGCATTTAGAATTTAAGAGATAGGGTAAGAAAATAACATTTCATTTACAATTATATTCCTTACTTTATATACTAATTCCATTTCTCCTTCCTACACATTKAATAAMTATTCATTACAAATCACATTTCAACTTTAGCATAATAAACATTTTTCTTTCATTGCAATAAAGAAGAGATAGAAAAGATCATTCAACATTACATTGTATATTTCCAACTTTGTTCTTTCAAATATTAACCCTTGAAATAAAGCCTAGAACTATCCCTCCCAATTACATTGCTTTCCCTTTTCAATTACATGTTTCTGATAATAGATCCCATAATAACAAGTACATAAATAGCCCAAAGGCACTACAACATATATTTTCATTTTTTCCTTTCAAAATTACATATTACAAAATACAAATATCTGCATCAATACATAAATTTGAACGCATCCAAGTCACGAACCACGAATAGGACCTCGAAAGATTTTTCCACCCAACCATGTGGAACTGAT
>MU226843.1:1208030-1225166 GCA_018584345.1 Thuja plicata | reverse complement strand
ATATATGCTCAAATATCTCATAAAATGCTAACTAAATAATAATCATAGTCCATCATAAAACCCAAAGTGTCAAAGCAATAGTCCTGTCCATCTAACATAGGAAGATTCTAGGGTGGGCATTACACTAAGAGGCAAAGGTAAATACAGAGGCAAGTTACCACTTGTATGTTTTAATTGTAAAGAGATTGGACACTTTTCTACAAGATGTCCTAACAAAAGAAAATATTACAGAAGTGACAACAGATCTTTTGAGAAGAAATCTAACAGAGGTGATAAGAAAGATTACAGAGGTTACCGACGATCAGAAATAAGTGATACCTGAGATTACAAGGACAAAGGAAAGAAGGCTAGCTATCTAGGTGCTTGCAAAGATGAAGATACTGACACCGAACCAGATGATGATGTTGAGATAGTGTTTGTAGTTGTGAAGGATGATTCAGATGAAGATGAAAGGTATGAAGAAACTGCACTCATATCTAAGATTAGTAAAAATGATATCTGGATTATAGATAGTGGCCGCACTCATCATATGACCGGTGACAGAAAATTTTAATACTTTTGAATACTATAAAGGTGGTACAGTAAGAATGGGAAATGATTATCATTGTCAAATTGAAGGCAAAGGAACATTAATGCTGAATAACCTAATTAAATGTGACAATGGTTATTGGGTAAAAGGATTGAATTATAATCTATTGAGTGTTTCTCAGCTGAATAATTTAGGTCACAAAGTAGCATTTGAGAACAAAAAGGCAAAGACCTTCAATGAATCAGGAAAACTGTTTGGTACCGGTGAACAGACCAAAGGTAACTTATTCTATCTAAATGATACTAACCCCACTTGGTTAATGACTACAAATGAAGACATATGGTTGTCGCACAAAAGTTGTGTCATGTGAATATTGACAACATGATGAAAATAAGCCAGAAAAGAAGTGTAAGAGGCTTACTGACAATGACAAAGCCAGACAACATCATGTGCAAGAATTGTCAAAAAGGTAAAATGACAAAGTCTAGTTTCAAAAGAAAAATGCATACATCTGATGATATTCTAGATTTAGTCCATACTGATTTATGTGGACCTATGAGGACAAAGAGCTATTATGGAGATAGATATTTTATCCTCTTTGTTGATGATTACTCTAGAATGAGGATAGTCATGTTTTTAAAAGAAAAATCTGAAGCATTCAAGATGTTTAAATGGTATAAGGCTATGACAGAAAAACAAAGTGGTAAGGATCTTAAATGTTTGAGATCATAGAGAGTAGGATAATTTATATCAGATGAATTCACTAATTTTTGTAATGAGCATGGTATAAAAGACAGGTTTCTACACCAAGAACACCACAGAAAAATGGGATTGCTGAGAGAAGGAACAGATCAATAATTGACTATGCAAGAACATTGATGATAGAGAAGGACATCACCCAGATCTTCTGGAGAGAAGTTGTTAGCACTGTTGTTTATACACTTAATAGAGTAAAATTGAAAAAGGACTCAAAGAAGACTCCTTATGAGCTATGGTACGGTAAAACACCCAATGTGAGTTACTTCAAAATATTTGGAGTCAATGCTATGTCTTGAAAGATGATAGAAATGGAAAGCTTGACGCCAAAAGTGATGAAGGTATTTTTTCTGGGGTATTCTACCAAAAGAAAAGCTTTTAAATGTCTATTCAAGGCCTCTAACAAAATAGTTGAAAGTGCAAATGTGAAGATTGATGAATTTGCAGAAAAGAATGAGTTGGAAAGCGCAAAAGAACCAGAAGACTAAAACAAGTTTGTATACTGTGAAGAACCCAAAACTCTACCCGAGCAACAGTGCATAAATCTAGAACAACAGAATGTTGCAACCAATGGTCAGAATGTTGTTACCAATGGTCAGGATAATGATCAACATAATGTGCAAGGTAATGAAGATCAAGTTGATATGCAAAGAGCTATACCTGTACTTGCAAGATATGTAAGAAGGAACCATTCAGAGGACCAGATCATAGGAGATAAGAAAGACGGTACAAGAACAAGGAGTAAGACTTTAAACTCAAATTGCTTAATTTTTGAGTTTGAACCAAAGTCTATCAATGTTGCACTAGATAATGAAGAATGGATAAGTGCTATGAATGATGAGATTGAACAGATTGAAAAGAACAAGACATGGTCACTTGTGCCAAGACCAGATGAAAAGAATGTCATTGGTACAAAATGGATATTCAGGAACAAACTGAATGAGAATGGAGAAGTCACAAGGAACAAAGCAAGACTAGTATGCAAGAGGTATGCACAAGAAGAAGGTATATACTATGGAGAGACCTTTGCACCCATTGCTAGGCTAGGAGTAAGAATTCTACTTGCTTATGCTGCATACAAAGGATTCAAAGTGTATCAAATGGACGTCAAGTCAGAATTCCTAAAGGGAATACTTGAAGAAGAGGTATACATTGAACAACCAGAAGGGTTTGTAGATCCAGACAAGAGGAACATGGTATGTAGACTTCACAAAGCCTTGTATGGATTGAAACAAGATCCCAGAGCCTGGTATGAATGACTTTATTCTTATCTAATAAGTATTGGATTCATGAGGACTAGTGAAAATAATAATCTTTATTTAAAAGAAGATACTAATGCTAACACTTTGATTGTTGAAATATTTGAACTGATGACATCATATTTGGAGGCAATGATATGCTATGCAAATCATTTTTTGATGAGATGAGAAAATAATTTGAGATGTCTATGTTTGGAGAGATCAAGTTCTTTCTTGGTCTACAGATCATTCAACAAAGTGAAGGTATTTTCATTACATAGTCCAAATACATCAAAGAAGTTCTAAAAATATTCAAGATGGAAGATTCCAAACCTGTTGGAACACCAATGGCTACTGGATGGAAATTAACTAAGGAAGACAAGACAATAGAGGTAAATCAGACTCTATACAGATCCATGATAGGGAAACTCATGTATGTTGTACACACTAGACTAGATATTGCACATGCTGTAGGAATTATTGCTATATTTTCTGCTAACCCAAGGGAATCACATATAACTATTGTGAAAAGAATTCTAAGATATCTGAAGAATACTGAAGAATTTGTCTTATGGTATAGAAGAGAAGGAAAATTTGAACTAAAAGTGTTTACCGACGTTGATTGGGCTAGAAATCTTGATGATTGGAAGAGCACAGCTGGAGGAGCATTCTTTATGGGTGATAGACTTGTCACATGGATTAGGAAGAAGCAAGGATGCATCTCTCAATCGACTGCAGAAGCATAATATGTTTCTCCTACTGCAAACTGCTCAAACATTGCATGGATCAAACAGTTGCTGGAAGGTATGCATATAAAAATCATAGAACCAGTAGTTATCTATTGTGATAACACCAATGCAATAGATATTTCCAAGAATCTAGTCATGCATGCAAAGACTAAACACATTGCCATCAAGTATCATTATTTAAGAGAACAAGTTCAAGAAAAAGAGGTGATACTTGAATATGTCCAATCAAAGGAACAACTGGCTGATATCTTCACCAAGTCACTACCCAAGGATAGATTTGAGTACCTAAGAAAAAGACTAGGGGTCAAACCCATGTTTATCAATAAGTAAAAGGACTGAAAGCTTCATCAACCATCTATTATCAGAATATCATTCATGATTGATGCAAGCAGAAGCTGAACTTCAAAGCTACATCTATATAAAGGAAGGTATATATCAGAACCAAGCACCAGAGCAAACTATTATATTGATAATGGACAAGGGAAATTCAAGGAATATATTATGGATAAAAGAAATTGTTTGACATAATGTCAGATATTTGTGAAAATATATGTTTGGCATTAATGTCAAAGGGAGAGAATGTATCCATATTATCATCAAAAACTATTCATTATCAGATTACTCCAAACAAGGAGAGATCATATCCATAGGGAGAGTATTTGTATAAAAGTTGCAAATACAAGACAGAGACATCAAAGAAGAAAAGAGAGAGAAATTGACACAGAAAGAAGACACAACACATTAGAAGAAGAAACAGGAAACCTGCAAGAATCAAATCTAAGCTAACACAGAGCCTACAGATGGTCTGACATTTTTATCAGTTATGAAAACAAACTATTTGGTAATTTGATGAATCTCAACAATTGTATTTCATGTTGTATTAGAAATTTCATAGTATGATAATATAGTATGTTTCCATCAATGCCAAAGGGAGAGATTGATGACATGTAACTGACTGAATGTTTGACAATGTTGAGTTGAAGATAATGCAAGACATTAAATCAGGTAATGGTTTGTATTGTCATTGATGTCAACTTGATATCATCTGTATGGTCATATACATAATGCCAAAGAATTCATAGAATCAATAGAACAGAGGTAATGCTTTTAGAAATGCATAAAAGTCAAGTATTCACCAGGTGACAGACTACACCGGCGGAGTGCACACCATCGGTAAATACAGAGATAAAGTCATAGTGATTCCTGACGAGCATAAGATATTATTTCCTGACGAAGCAGAATCATAGGATACACGATGAGAAAGATCCAATGATTCCCGGCGGATGGAGATCCCAAAGCTAACTGAAGTTTTACTGACAGAACTGGCAGTTGTTATCGGTGACAAACTGCAAAATTGACCGACAGAACAGAAAGATCAAAAAATGACAAAATATCTAGCTGGCAGAGCTTAAAGAAAGACTTAACTAGTTGTTTTATTTTTTTTATTTGACCATAGTTAAGTAATTTATTTAAAGATGATTTACATAGCTGGCAAGAAGATAACTATGAGATAAATCAGGAGTTAAAGCTAAAAATCAATTTGGCTGGATTGTTTTTCATGCCAAGAATCAAGAACCAAGAATTAAGGAATATCATGTCTATATAAGAGACAAGTATAATTCATTTAAAAGGACACTCAAATACACGGGGGAGTGATTTTATAGAAGATGCTGAAGAGAAACTGATGAAGGTTAAACTTCATACAGTCTTGATCAATCAAGCTAAGGGAGAGCTAAAGAATTCTGCAAACACCAACACACAGTGAAGCACAACATCAAAGAGTAGAAAGAGATAAGTACAAATCAATTGAATTGATACATTGATTAGAAAGGTATTGTACGTAAATAGATCTGAATATGTGCAATTCAAAGTTGTATTAGAAACAGGTCATTGTGTTTTAGTTTAACCATTGAAGCATTAAGTCTCTTAACAGAGTAGGACTTAACAATCTTTTGTAATTAAGGTATATCCTAATAGATTACCAGAAGGTTTACTCATGATAGTAGCATCGGTCTTACCTAAAGCCTATTGACAGTCTAAGAAGGAGGCTGATTCAAGGATGGTAGTAAGATTAGCATAAAGCCTATTAACAGTCATGAGAATGATTCAAGGATGGTAGTATAGATGCCTGATACTAAGTGACAACCTATGTATAAAAATCCTCTAACAAGGTCACACTTAACAGTGTGTTTGTAACCTTTAACAGGGTTGGCTCCTAACAGGGCTCACTTTAGAAGAGTGAAAATTTGGGGTACCGGTCCTAGTGTTTTTTCCCTTAACAGGGTTTCTACATTAAAATTCTTGCATTATGTGTGTATGGTTTATTACTTTATTATTTTATATTTCACATATGCATCTATGGATTGACTGGTATACTCTGCTTATTTACTGAGTATGAGTAAATAAGTTTTACTGCTTATCGGTTATCAAAGAGAAGAAGGACAGACAAGGTAAACCAACATATAGTTTTTTATTTCAAGTATTTCAAAGGTATACATCTTGCAGGGACTTAATAATCTAAGGAGTATTAATTGGTGGATTGAAGTTTTAAAGGATAAATTGTTGAGGCCACTGATTCACCCCCCGCCTCTCAGTTATTACTAACAGTGTCCTCATGTGCATAGGCCACTCTCTTTTGATTGTTTGAAGAATACCTTATCAAGACACCTATAAGTAGGATCTTTCATTTGACCACAACTATAACACTTCATGATAGAAAAATAAGAATTGATTTTTCCTGCACCTCCTCCTCTGTTATAACCTCCTTGAGTTCCTCTACCTCTTCCATAACCTCCTCTAGAATTTGTGTCAGTACTATGATTAATAATTTTAGACTCTCCCTGGATTATTTATTTTGTCCCTCTACCTTTGTAACCACCACTATGACCTCTTTGGTCTCTACCTCTTCCTCTATTCTTGGAAGTTTGATCTTGTCTCCTCTTTCTCTTTTCCTCAATCTTGAGGGATAATTGATAACACTGGTGTACTGTCTTGGAACATAACAGAGTCATCTCCTCTTGAATGTTTCATTTTAGACCATTCAAGTACCTAGCCACCTTAAGGCTCTCATCTTTGGTCACATTGGACCTCAAGCAAAGATTTTGAAATTCCTCTATATAGGAATTTACATCAAGATCCTTTTGTCTCAAGCACTATCTCTTCTTATGTAATTGTATTCCATAGTCATCAAGCATGTATGCCTCTTTCACCTTGAATACCATTCCCTTCCAAGTGTAAACTAGTTTCTTTCCTTCTTTCTCCCTCTCTACTTGTATTAAGTATTGATTTTTCCACCCTTATCTTGTATGTTTTTGTTACTCCATCACATTCAAAGTGGTTCTCCATTCCCTCTATCCACTCCATGACTAGATGTGCTTCTACAGTAATCAGTGGTATAACTTTAAGAGCCTTCCCACTCATGGCTTTCAAGTCTTTAAAGAAGGGCTCTTATTGCAAGTCAGGTTGAGGTTATGGTGTTTGATCCTCTTCTGCAACCTATTTTACCTTAGCTTCCTTTTCTTCAAGTTTGTCATTGACTTTGTCAGTCCTTCTTTTCACTTCACTCAATGCTTTCTCTAGTTGGGCTATTCTTTCCCTCAATAGCCTATTGTCTACCTCCTAACCATCAAACTTCTTGGCCAATTCCATATTAGTTACCATGATTGAAGACCCATCAAACTCACAATCTGACATACACTATGAGATCCTAAATCTCTTGGGGCTCTGATACCAATCTTATAGGGAGGTTGGATGAGAAAATCACAAGCTTATGCTCCTAGTATTTCAAAATAATTTACGGTGATTTCTCTACACACCTACTGACCTATAGGATCTCTTCAATTTTCTTGATCCCCTGGTCTCTTCCACTAGCCCAACTATCAAAAAAGGATTATGACAACCAAGATCTCACTTGGTGCCTACTAGCTTCCAACTCAAAGGCCTTCAACACACCTAAAGGAATTCCACCCCTATTCTTGGTAAGTACTCTTACAGAGGTGAGGAGGTTTTTCTTCACATCTCAATTTGATCACTTAGATGTGTTAGGAGTCCCTCTAGATTCAACTTGATAACCAATTTCCACAAATTGTTTCAAAATAGACCTAATGGATAGTAGCCCTTTTAGGCCTCCTATTTCAAGAAAATAGGGATTTTATCCACTTCTTTCCAAAGAAAACCTTTAAAATTTATTGGGTTATTAGGTTAATTTTCCAATCTCTCAAATATTTTTGGGGTCTTAGGGTCCCAACCCTCCGTACAATGCCCTAACAAAAATGTGAGGTTTTATAAGGGTTTTTGGACTTCTCTGGCTGCTTGGATAGTTTGCAAGCTTTAGAATCCTACCTTGATTGGAAAGATATTATCATCTTCACCAAGTCTCTATAAGACTCCTAACTTCAATTCCCAATCATTAATTGGGTCTTTAATTAACACCCTTGCAAGTTATACATTCTGCAACAGTGTCTTCCCTAGCCGGGCTCACCACTATCTCACCTAGAGAAAGACCTTAAAAAGGATTCCTCTAAATTTGATGGCCCAAACTCCTGTACCTGGTATTTTCATGGATTCTACTCACTATCCCCAAGAGGTCCTACTGATTGAAGAGTGGGATAGTGAGATAGGTCTCCATCTTTACAAACTGCCTTGTTGAAACCAATAATAGTGAAAAACAAAACTAATTACAATCAACTAAAGAAATAAATCCAAAATACCAAATCAATGGAACACACAAAAATTAAAAAAACTAACCTAATTCATGTATGAGCTACAATGTTGAATTAAACCCATTCTTTATCTACTATTACCAAATAACTAACTAATTGCACACAAAACATCATTTCCTTCTATTCTCAGAATTCCATATCCGTACAATAGGTGACCAACCTTGGAATTAGGTCATCATAGGTATTAAATAGGTCAAACATGTCTTTGGTTTACTCTAAGGGAACTTCTTCACCAATTTTTCAAAATTGGACAATGTTGTCCGAGCAACTGTTACAAGTTACAAAAGTTGCAAAATGCAACTTTTACATCTTTTTACAGCTTTTTCAATCTTTAAAAAAAATGAGTTCAAAGATGCATCTAAACTCATCATAGACTCCAACAATGGTTGAAACATTTCTCTAAACTACTACAAGCCCTAAAGAAATCATGCTGACATCATCATCCTTATTTAACCAATAAGGAGGCTTTACAAATTTTTAGTCCCTAATTGCAACTTTCTAAGGACTTAAGACTTAACTAGATCCTAATCCCTATTACACTCACAACTATTGTCAACATGACCTTATGGAAAAAAAATACAATGCCTCATAGGGCTTACAAAACAAAAAACATAGGATTTATTTACCAATCCATGGGTGCTCCTACACCACTTCTATACATTCTCTAATGGATAGGCACTAGGCATTTTTCATTGCACTCATGGACCATGTATTGTTTTCAATCCCTTTGATCATTTTTGGACCTCAATACGTTAATTTATTTCATCTAAGTTTATAAATTTTAACCCTAGTGAACTTCATGTTTTTTATTTTGACGATAATCATTTTCAAACATATAGTAGAAAAATATGCTAAGATAGATTAAACAAACTATAGTTCACGGGCAAAAAATAGCCACCTAACTAATTGAACATCTCAAAGCTTGGTTGTTAAAACTAACTAGACACCAATACTAGGTATTTATTGGGTTTTTCAATGGGACATTGGCTCAAATTTACAAAAATATACCATGAAAAACCTTGATGGGAACAAATAGATTCTAAATCACTCTACTTGTAACAATATTTCTAAATATGCAAGAAAATTCACTTACAATCATTCTGCCTTGGTCGATTTTCCCTTTTTGAGTGCCCTCACCTCTTGATCTATATTTTCTCCTGCTAAATGGTTCCTAGTCTTCCTCCTTGACTGAATGACCATACAACACCTATCTAGTGAAATATTTCAACTCTCCACTCAGTGGATGGATGTAGTGGTTCTTGGTGTAACTCTCCAGTTACTTTCTCAGTGTAGTATGTTATGTCGTGATCCTACTTGCACACAAAAATTCAAAATATATATGATGGAATAGTTTCGTAAAGTACTCCTTAATCCAAATGAGTCATTTTCTTGTCATGGAATTTTTTAGAAGACTTTAAAAATATATTCACTCTAGTTGATATTGAGACATGTAAAGCATGCCGAAGGCACTTCGGAGATATTCTATGACATAAAAAAGATTGTTAAGGTGATGTCAAGTCTTGATCGATGAGGGTAGGAAAACATAGATGCATTGGTATAAAAGGTTCCATTCAACTTGGAGGAAATGGATAATAACCTAAGGGGATAATGTGAGATTGGACCAAGTTTATATTCAATGACCTTTTTAGAGATCATCTAAATATTCATTGCAAGTGAAAATGCACAAACTGATGTCTAATTGATCCCAGGTGAGTCTCAAAGATCCTCATCTTTTGAAACCATTAAACAAAGAAATGATAAGAACAATATATTAAAGAGATGAAGAATAAGATAATTTATATTATTAGGAAGGATGAGATTCTACTTGAAGAATAAGATATCTTGTAACAGTTTATTTGTATCATCCAATCTAGATTTGACATTATAAAGATTGTTCATATCATCATCATTGTCATTTTTATCATTTTCAATAATGTCATCATCCACATGGATATCATCTTCATGAACATTAACTCCTATATCACCATGATCTAGTTCCTCTTCTTTGACATATTTTCTAGGAACATCATCAACTAACTATTGATCCTTCTCATCCTCTACATCATCCTCTAGTTCTGTAGTATCTTCTTCTTCCACCAATAGGTGTTAGGGGTTAATTTGACTTGGTTTTAGCATTAGAGTCACAAATCTTATGTTTTAGGTTGCATAAACCAAATATACTCATTTTTTTAAACTTCATATTATCATCTTTATATTCATTGATCTTTTGAAAAATCATCTAAATAATTATTGCTAATGATAATTTACAAAATGATGTGTAATAGATCTAACTTGAGGCTCAAAGAGCCTCATCTTTTGAAACCGTTAACCAAAGAAATACTAAGAATAATACATGAGAGAGACGAAGAATAAGGCAAACTGTATTATTAGGAAGGGCGGTATACCTTTATATATCATGACCTCATGCTTGAGTTTCAAAACCCTCCCATATCGTCAATGCATGCATCTAGGCTATCTGATGCAGGAGCATCCTGGGTGTAAGAGCAATCTTGCATCACCCAAAAATATGTGTTTTTCTATTCAATAAGGGCTATTTTGTACAAAGCTACTATTTTTGGAAACTTACTATTTTTAGTAAGTTGTTCGTTTGAACTCAGAATGTTTTGATTTTCCAGGTGAAGGTTCATCTTAGTCATATAAGAATGGTAGTTGAATTTCATTGCCAGATCATCTGTATTGGCAGAGTTATTAAGGATTTACTATTGAGATTTTAGGGTGCAAAACCTTTGAGCTCAGTTTTTAGGACCTTAGAGGCTCCAGATTGAGGTCGAACCCCCAACTAGCTAGTGCTTTGCGAGTTAGGCACTGTAGATCGTGATCTCCCCTTTCCGAAAAGTGGTTATAATAGCCAAACGGAGCTACGGTTCAAAAGTTATGGCTTCCGGAAGTTGGGCTACCTAATCTCATGTTTTGTAAATATTTAAAGTCGACCCTTTTGTAATAAAAGTGAAAAATAAATAAATGCTAAGGGTAGTCGGCCTTAATGGCTAGATTTCTGGAACCTTCTTGGGCGGTGGTAAATTGCCTATTTAAGGAAGGCCCATGGTGTTTCTAGGGCAGTTCTGGGTGGTTATTTGAGGCTTTGTCCTAAAAATTATTGTAAGGGATGCCCATGTGGCTTTTGATATTGTAATTCTGAAGTTTGTAATTCCACATTTGTGGAGCCAATAAGAAGCCAATTTTCTGTTCTTGCAAATTTTTTTTGTTTCTATTTGTTTCTGTCATGTACTTTTTGTATTAAGGGGAGTCCCCTTCATCGCTATCCTTGTCAAGATTCACTCCATACGTGCACAAATTGAAAACAAAAATCAATGTTTTCCCCCATTCACATGTCACTTGAGGGGTCAACATGATGAAACACTATTTATTTGGAATTAAATAACCAAAGATATGACCAAATAATATCTAATCATAAATAGGCATACAATAATTAGGATTTGATCATATGAAAATTTCTAGGAGAGCCACAATAGTTGTAACATCATGAATTAATTAGGAAATGGAATGAAAAATAAAACATAATGAATTAATTATGTAACCATATAATTCTATCAAGATATCAATATCGAATAGATAATATAATCGTATAACTCATACATTTGAATATTATTGATCTTCTTCTTCATCCAACTTTATGTCTATATGATAAAATCCAGATTTGACATTGTAAGGATTAGTCATATCATCATTTTTGTCACTAATACCAGTTTCTATAATATCATCATCCACACCGATATATTCTTCATGAATATTAACTCCTACATCATCATGATCTAGTTCCTCTTCTTTGACATCTTCGTCAGACACAACATCAAATAACTATTGATCTTGATCATCATCTACATCATCTTATAGCTCTTCGGTATCTTCTTCTTCCACCAATAGGTGTTAGGGGTTAATTTGACTTGGTTTTAGAATTAGCATGAAAAACCTTGTGGTTTAGGTTCCGTAAACAAAATATACTCTTTTTTTTTAGCTTCCTATTATCTTGTTTATATTCATTCATATTTTTAAAGATCATCTAAATATTCATTGCTAATGAAACTATACAGACTAATGTGTAATAGATCCAAGGTGTGGCTTAGAGAGCCTCTTCTTTTGAAACTATTAACTAATGAAATGATAGGAACAATATATTAAAAAGATGAAGAATAAGGAAACTGACATTATTAGGAAGGATGAGATGCCTTTATTTATCATGACCTCATTTTTGAGCCTTGAAACCCTCCCATATCCTCAACACATGCTTCTGGGCTAACAATGTCAAGTTTCACTCCATACGTGCGTAACTTGAAAGAAATTTGATGTTGACCCTAATCACATGTCACTATGTGGGGTCAACACGAGGAAACACCATTTTTTTGGGAATTAAATAACAAAAGATATAATCAAATAATATCTCATAATAAATAGGCTTAGATTAATTATTATTTGATCATATGGAAATTTTTAAGAGATACAATAGTTGTAACATCATGAATTAACAACATTAAAAGGTACATTATGAATTACTTACGTAATGGCATAAAAATTAAAAACATCATGAATTAATTATGTAATGGCATAAAAATAAAATAAAAAATTATCATGAATTAATTATGTAACCATGGGTATGTGCAGGATCATGGTATGCCAAAAGGTGGTGATGTGAAAAATAAGTCTTGATTGGTAGACTAATTGAAAACAAACTATAACTTTGAAATGGTATAACATTTTTTAAATCTGAAACATGTGTCATATTCTATGCTTCACCTACTACAATGTTTTTTTTTTTTTTAATTTGATGAAGTTTAGACTAAGTTAACATGGTCAGACATGAGAGTTATTATATTCAGGAAAATTTGTAGAAGAAAAATCATAATTAATTATTTCCTTCAAAAAATATTACAAAAAAATATGTGTCACATCGGGACATGAGTCTACTATGTATATCTAGAATCTAGTGAAACAGTATTATCATTTTATTGTGTTTAAGGTGATCAGACATACACCTACTTCTTATCTTTTTAGTCTTGATTGGTAGACTGATTGAATAATAGCTATAAAATTCAAACGGTATAAATTTTTGAAATCTAAAACATGATTCACATTCTATGATTTTCCTACTACAATTAAAAAAACTAAAAATAAAAATCAATTTGATGAAGTTTAGACTAAGTGAAGGTGGTCAGACACGGGATTTTTTATATCCTGGAAAATTTGTAGTAGAAAAATCATAATTAATTATTTAGTTGGAAAAAAATTATAAAAAAATTAGCTTCACATGTGGACAAGAGTCTACTACTTATATCTAGAATATTGTTAAAAATATTTTCATTTGATTGGGCTTAAGGTCGTTAGACATACACCTACTTCTTGTCTTTTTTCATGAAATTTTCATACTGCTGCATTGAAATATGTAGCTTAGAAACTAAATTCAATTTTCTACAAATTTTCTTCTTACACATTTTTTTATTTAAGATTGATAGCTTGTCCTAATTTTTATGTCAACTTTCCTAACCCTGATTTCCTAAATTTTCATTGCCACTTAAAGCCTTGTTTGGCATACCATGATCTTGCACATAGCCATCTCTTCTTCATGGTAGTATGTTTCATTACATTGAGATGCCATAATCTTTCTTTCATCTAATAGATGTCTCATCTTAATTCTAGATTTTTTATAATACCTATATAGAAGATCTAAATTTCTAGCTTCTGATTCTCAATACTTTTTTCAAGTGTGTACTTATCCATTGTATGATCTTTTCTCTTAACTCTTTAAGATTTCCAAATAAGAGTTCTAGCTATGATACCAATTGTTGGAAATAATGGGAATTGTGTAATGAGAGGGGAGGGGTGAATCAGTACCTCTAAAACATTTATCTCTTTTAACCTTTATCCTTTGTGTAATCAATTGCATAACCAACCATCAGTTCTATATTATCTTTGTATAATATATATCAATTCTTTATCTTAATAAACAATGTAAACATTCATAGAAACATTCATGAAAGTAATTGACTCATAACACAAGATATGGTAATGCAAAAAAACCCTACTAGAAGGTAAAAACTATGGTGGGGATGGCACCCACAAAACTTCACTATCTGCAGATTGGAAGGGGTCGATTAAGGCTTACAATTTGATCACTTTTGATGATCTACCCTGTTAGGAGTATTATGTGGAGACTTGTTAAGGTCTACTCTGTTAAGAGATTTAGCAACACTATTTAGTGTGCACTCGGTTAAGAGATTTACAATAGGATTGTCAAATCCACCTTCCTTGAAAGGATTTCTTCTATTTTCTATACTTGTTAGAATGCAGAAAAAAATACTCATTGACCTGATTGTATGAATCTAATAATTGTTTATTATAGATCCATTACAATTAACATCTATAAATTTATCACCTAATGTGATTGATTACTACCTCTGTTGCTTAGTAGCCTCTGTTCTTGGGTCTTGATTTAACCAATTTCATCTTTTGTTGTTCTGCTTCTTGAAATTTTTAGTTTGATCCATAGATGTTCTCATTGGCTACATTCATCCTCTCAGATCCATCATAAGGAATGATTATAGAATCTATTTATAAGGTAGATTGACCTATTGTAGATTCACGTATAAAAAAACTAACTCTATGATCAAAGGTTTACAACTTGACCTTGATCTCCTAGTCTGCATGTTTTTAATGAGTTCGGCTGATTAGAAAAATTACAATAATGTTGCTTGTCCCTAAAGTAATGGTTTTAAAACAAATCAAAACTCTATAAATAGAATATAGTTGTTTTATCTGACGTGGAAGTTATATCCACATTTTCTGGGATGTAACTGACTTTCAGTGTTTGATGCTCACTTTGCTCTGAAAACCAGTCCTGACTTTCAATGTAGTGTAACTGATGGTTTAAACAACTTGTTTTCTCATTTCATACTAAAGGAAAAACTTTATGTTTATCATTACTAATGGATTAATTTATCTCCTTCTTAACTTTGCATTGTGTTTCTTCTTTCTTTCCTTCTGTAATAATCTCCTTCAATTCCTATTCATAAATTAGACCAGGATATTTTCTTGGACTCTGTCTTTCTAATTTTGAGTTTCATCCTTACTATCAGAAACAAGATTCCTTTTAAAGGGCTCCACCACATCCTTCAATGTATCCAATGAAATGGGCACACCTTCCAAAAATTAATAAGGTTGATGCATAGTACTTTATAATTTATCAATATGTTCATCATCCTTAGGCTTGTCTACTTCTACTCGCACTAACTTAGATGATTCACCAATCATTATTTTTTTGGACTTAGGTGCCTCTGGAGGCTTTGATTTCTTAGGTACTTAATCCAAAAGGGCATTGTCAATGTCTCTCTCTCTCTCTCTCTCTCTCTCTCTCTCTCTCTCTCTCTCTCTCTCTCTCTNTGTCTCTCTCTCTCTCTCTCTCTCTCTCTCTCTCTCTCTCTCTCTCTCTCTCTCTCAACTTCTTCATAATTTTTAGCCATTATCTTAATCAACCTTGTCTTTGATCTAAACAAAGGTTTAATTTCCTTCAAAATTCTATCATTCTCAACATGAGATACAATGGATAGCATATCTCCAATTTTTTTTTACTTTGATATTTTCATCTTCTTTCAGGGATCTTTTATTTCTAATTTATAGCTTATTGTATCATCTTAAAATGGAAGCACTTCCATGTTAAGAGCATTTAGCCCTCATTAGGGGATGTTTTTGACCTCTACCATATCATCATCCTATTGCTGCATCATCTCATGCTTTTGTGCTGGTTCAGGACCCTAATTGGGCCTCTCCAGGAACCTCCTACCCCACCTGGCATATTTTCCAAGGGTTCTGACCCCCTGGGTTAGGGTCGACCTTGACCCTGACCTGGGTCCCCCTTTCAAATTAGGAAACTTGTCGGCTGTCGGGACTCATCAAAAATTTAGTTTTCCCGCTTCTGGGTCGGCTATTTTGGGTTTTGAAGCAGTGATTCCTAAATTATATTTAATATAGGTCCTTTCCTATGGGTAAAGGCTTTAATGGGAATTTAATTCTCCTATGTTGGCCTCCTTAGAAGATTGTGCCCTAATTTCACATAAAAGGAAGCATTTCTCTCTCATTTCCTCTAAGTCTTCTAAGTGCAAAAAACTCTAATCAAGATTTTATTAAGAAGCAAAAAGGTTCAAGCATCCATTTCCAAGCTCTCAAGGTGTTCAAGTCTTCTCCTCAAGCATTCAATTTCTCCATTGAAGATCAAAGATTCAAGCTCTCAAGCCTTTGAAGGGATTACGTGCAAACATTCAAGATTCATCATCCAAACCCTAGATCTAGAAATCATGGTGGTGTGATCTTCCTTCAAGATCCTTTGTGCCTCTTCAAGACTCTTTCATCATCTCTTCAAAGTGGATTTCAAGCATACAATCATGGAGGTTTATGGTTCACATTGAATTCACGCCTTCATACTTACATACTTGCATACATTCAAATTTCAATTACATATCTATTGAATATCATAGCTTCATTGTTAGATTCAATTCTATTACATGTTAGCATTCTGTACTTTATTGATTTCAAGGTTAATTCCTAAATCAGGGTTTGACTAAGGCAAACCCCTCCCCCACAACAAAACAATCTCCTTTTTTCTTGTAGGTACAAGTACAGAACAATGGATTTGAACCTAGATCTGGATACCCTTTTTGGCAAACTTTTGGGATCCGTGAACAAAGTCACTTTCAGATCTGTGTAGGTCACGGTAAAAATTATTGGGTTAGGGTTGAGATTTGTGGGTCAAGGTTGACCTTTTTCATAATACAATATCGGAATAGAAAATGATTTCTGGGTTGTGTTCGTCTCTGCGTTTCGGTTCGATATCAACTGTCAATTTTTCTAGAAATAGTCTATAGACCTCAGAAAATAGCATCCTTTGATCTGCAATATTTCAAGGTTAGTGCATTTCTCATATCTCTTCAATTACAGTCATATATCATTTCTATACATATAATTAACAAAATTTAAGGTATCTCCTTTATTATTCTCCTTTCCAAATAGTTGATTCATTTGTGCATTAACCTTTCTCTTGGGTTGATCAACTTGGATCTCCCATTTGTGCATTTGAGGACAAAAAAGGAACATCTTATCTTCTCCTTAATCACAAT
>MU226843.1:1189889-1207646 GCA_018584345.1 Thuja plicata | reverse complement strand
TTGGTGTATGGCTATTTTTCTCATTATCCTTGTTTTAGCATCTCTTTATAGTACCTATGATGTCTATGAGAGTGTTATTCATTTTATCATGTTTGTCAATCTTCATGTTTCACTTGCTTATGCTATTTTAAGATTGACCAATACTAGTCTCCCTACGTTCAAAACTTTAATTAAGGATTTGTGTAGTGGACTTATTGTTCCTTTAGATTATGTGAAGAATTTGGTAGATGATACCCCATTACCTAATCTTCCTAATCCTAATCTTAACATTCCTAATCCAATCATTTCTAATAACCCTACTCCTATTTTCCCATCTTCCATCGCTAGTTCTTCTCATACTTTTGTTAAGGCTCAAACTATGGTACAAGATGAGGATGTGCAAGAATTTCTAGATTTATCTTCCCCTTCTTATCCTATCCATGATGATAATAAAGGGAAATCCAAATAAACTCCTCCTAAAATCATTGTTCCACCTTACACAACATTATCTCACAAACATCATAATCAATCATCTCCCATAAATACTATGCCAGATAGGTATACTACTGGATACACTATGGTAGATAAACAAGGTTATAAGGGTCTAAGGCTTGGTGTTAATGAACATGGCATTAAAAATTCGATCAAGGTATCTCCTAAACATGATATGCATGGTATACGATATTCATCTTCTCAATTTCATGTGGCTGATATTAACTATCATCCTCCTCTTGATATTCTTCTTCCAACACCCACCTTAGATCATCCTGACACTCCTCAAGATGTGGCTAAGAAAGTATATATCCAGTTAATGAATTCCAAGAAAGAAAGTTTTAAACCAATTCCAAGAAATGCTTTACATAAGTACAAATGTCCTTTTCACAATAGTAATAAACATTTACTTGTTGATTGTGTGCATTTCAGATTATATGTTAGAGATAGAGCTTCTCGTGGAATTATATCTTATTCCCAAGTGATACTACAATTTCTCTATAATTTTGACATAGAATATTCCCCTTCTTCTTCTACAAGTTAGAATATGTTTCTCCTCTTGTCTCTTAAACTTGGGGGAAAGAGGTATTCTATTATAGTCTTAGAGGATCCATTATATTCTTAGCATCAATATGGCTTTGATTATAATTGGTTATTCTCTCTGCATTCTATCCTTATAACTTCCTACACTCATGATATTCCTTCTAGGACATTTGTTTGTAAGGATATCTCTTATTCTTATAACTTTGATATAATTTGATATATCCTTTGCCATCATCTCTGGGGGGCAAGGAATTATCTCCTTCTACCTCTATCTAAGGATCTACTTTCCTTAGCTTAGTGGCATTTTTTTATATTGAAAACATTATTTTCCTTATAAAGATCTATGTTTTTGACCATGGACACCTTCTTATTTGAGAGGTGAATGTCCTAGGTCATTACCTCTTCTTTATTGAGAAAATTATGGTCTTTATAAAATCTTGCCCTTGCTTTTTGGTTAGAGTTTGTTATCCTTCATTCCAAGATTCTTCATCCTCTTTATTTGCAAGGGGCTTGATGGTTGAATCTTCGGTCCCTCTTTCTTTTTTGAAGATAACATTTTATCCTAAGCACTCCTCTCTGGTAGGGCTCTTGTTGATAAGATCTCTTCCTCTTTGAGGATCTTTTTTCCATAAGTGATATATCCATTTCATGATTATCTATGCTCTTAGATGTAAGGGTCAATACTCTTCACTAAAATTATGTTATACATTATTGTTAAGTTGGATATCTCCTTACCTTGTGAAGTAGGTATCCTTTCTTCTTCTTCCTTATCCTGCCTAGTGGGTAGCCATGATAACGAGGGGGGAATATATAGGGTCTCCCTTGTACTATAATTTACAATTATTTCCATTTTACAACATGCTAAATCCTTGGAAGGTAACACACACAAGTTTCTAAATCCTAAAGAGACACACATTTTTACTTTTATGTTTGCTAAATCCTTGGAAGGTAACGCACACAAGTTGCTAAATCCTGAAGAGACACACATTTTTACTTTTATGTTTGCTAAATCCTTGGAAGGTAAATGCACATAAGTTTCTAAATCATGAAAAGATACGAACCCTTTTTATTTTATAATATGCTAAATCCTTGAAAGGTAGTGCACATAAGTTGCTAAATCCTGAATGGACACACATTTTACATTTCATAGTGATACAAGAATGTTGATCTATGGATATTTTCAAAATCCGTTAGAAGATGCATTTACAATTGTGTGCATAGTTTATGGGTGAACTTGTTAGGGCTCTCCCTCCTTGGTGATTCATAGTAAGATGGGTATCTTACTAGGTGAGGTAATCACTATCTCTTTTCTTTCTTTCGCTTTCATGCTAGTAGGATTAGATCATGAAGCTATGTTATCTATAGTGTTGTTCTTTTCTTACTTATGTAGTCATGTATGTTTTCTATGATTGATTTCTCTTTATTTCCATATCTTTATGTATGTATGTTGAGTTAGAATCCTTGGTTTGGGGGCTCATATCCTTGACTTAGTGATATTCTATCTCGTTGCAATCCACTAAGATACTTTTCCTCTAAACTTTACCAAGAGCACATTCAATTTTTGTACTCTCACTAAAGTGGGGGCTAAATGTATCATCTTAAAATGGAAGCACTTCCATGTTAAGAGTGTTTATCCCTCCTTAGGGGATGTTTTTGACCTCTACCATATCATCATCCTATTTCTGCATCATCTCATGCTTCTGTGCTGGTTCAGGACCCTGATTGGGTCTCTCTGGGCACCTGCTACCCCACCTGGCATATTTTCCAGGGGTTCTGACCCCCTGGGTCAGAGTAAAACTTGACCTTCACCTAGGTCAGGGTAAACCTTGACCCTGACCTGGGTCTCTCTTTCAAATCAGGAAACTTGTCAGCTGTCGGGGCTCATAAAAAATTCAGTTTTCCCACTTCCAGGTCGGTTGTTTCAGGTTTCAAAGCATTGATTCCTAAATTATATTTAATATAGGTCCTTTCCTAGGGGTAAAGGCTTTAATGGGAATTTAATTCTCCCATTTATGCCTCCTTAGAAGATTGTACCCTAATTTCATATAAAAGGAAGCATTTCTCTCTCATTTCCTCCAAGTCTTCTAAGTGCAAAAAACTCTAATCAAGATTTTGTCAAGAAGCAAAAAGGTTCAAGCATCCATTTCCAAGCTCTCAAGGTGTTAAATTATTCTCCTCAAGCATTCAATTTCTCCATTTAAGATCAAGGATTCAAGCTCTCAAGCCTTTGAAGGGATTAGGTGCAAACATTCAAGATTCATCATCCAAACCCTAGATCTAGCCATCATGGTGGTGTGATCTTCCTTCAAGATCCTTTGTGCCTCTTCAAGACTCTTTCATCATCTCTTCAAAGTGGATTTCAAGCATAAAATCATTGAGGTTTATGGTTCATATTGATTTCATGCCTTCATACTTACATACTGGCATACATTCAAATTTCAATTACATATCTATTAAATATCATAGCTTCATTGTTAGATTCAATTCTATTACATGTTAGCATTTTGTAATTTATTAATTTCAACGTTAATTCCTGAATTAAGGTTTTACTAAGGCAAACCCCTCCCCCACAAAAAAATAATCTCCTTTTTCTTGTAGGTACAGGTACAGAACAGTGGATTTGAACCTAGATCTGGATACACTTTTCGGCAAACTTTTGGGATCCACGAACAAAGTCACTTTCAGATCTATGCAGGTCAGGGTCAACATTATTGGGTCAGGGTTGACATTTGTGGGTCAAGGTTGACCTTTTTCATAAGATGACATCGGAATGGAAAATGATTTCTTGGTTTTGTTCGTCTCTGTGTTTCAGTTCAGTATCAACTGTCAGTTTTTCCAAAAACAGTCTATAGACCTCAGAAAATAGCATTCTTTGATCTGCAATATTTCAAGGTTAGTTCATTTCTCATATCTCTTCAATTACAGCCATATATCATTTCTATACATATAATTAACAGAATTTAAGGTATCTCCTTTATTATTCTCCTTTCCAAATTATTGATTCATTTGTGAATTAACCCTTCTCTTGGGTTGATCAACTTGGATCTCCCATTTGTGCATTTGAGCACAAAAAAGGAACATCTTATCTTCTCCTTAATCACAATTTCAATACTTAATTAATACAATTCAATTAAGGTTCAGGGATTCAATACATTCTACGCAAATCAATTTATCATTCTTAAAACATTATATCTTCTTAATAAACACATCTAATTTCATCCCCCTTTACATTTGCGTAAGATATAATATTCAATCTCTTTACATCTTAAACACTTAAAATCCATCAAATCAACCCCCCAACACATATATATACATATATACATTCTACTCACATATTTTATCTTACACTTATGAAACAATTTTTTAGGAATATTGTCCTCTAGATCAATAAAATTATTCTTAAATATTAACATGTCATTGATAACTATCTCTTCAATTTCAAGTTTGTATTTTTCATCATATCTCTCATGTATTTAGGCAATTGATTCAATTTACCTTTCTAAACTATCCTCTTTTCCAAAATCTTCAAATCAAGTTTCCAGAGTTGTCTCTTAACTGGGATTTCGTGTGCTATCTCTTCAGTAGGTTTCTCAATATTTTATTCCTCTAATTTCTCTTCCTTCTTATGTTTCTTTGTATAAGACTTTTCCTTGGGTGAAATAGCCAAGGAATTCTTTTTGGTTCCTAGTCCAAATGTCATCATTTTTGTGCTAGAGGACCTAGTTGTCCTTGCAGGTGTTTCTTCCTCCTTTTCTTCCTTGACTATTGCAGACCTCTATGAGTTTCTCCTGGGTGGGGTAGGAGTCTCATCATGTACTAAAAGTATAGTTAGAGGTGAATCTAATATTTCTATAGGTTCACTAGTTTGTGGGGGTGCAAACTCTAAGATGGCATGTGCAGAGGAATTCTTTGCAGCCCTTTTTCTTACTTTTTTCATATTCTATTTAATAATTCCTTCTCGTCCTACAATATTATGAAGAATATTATCTATTTTTCTCCTTATTTATCCTCTAGTCAGTTACTCTCTAACCTTAATGTATTTCTCCTCATATGTTCGCCATCTATCCTCCATGGTATGTATCTCAGATTTCAAAACATGGTCAAATTGAAGAATAAGGACCTCAAAAATTACCTCATATTCCATAGGAGGACACCATCTCATTCTAAAGAAAATGGTTTTATTTTACTTCTCCACTATATCCTTGGGTATCCTTACTCTTTGCTTCATTTCTCTATGAAACACTTTAAACATTCGAAATAGTTCTCCATCAATCCAATTCTTGTCATGCATTCTATAATATTTTCTAATATGAGTAGTTATGGGTTCATCTTCATTCCACGCATGTGAATGCATGCAAGGAAATGTACTTATAGTGTGGAAGAAAAGGTATAGAATTAGTGACCCAAAGATGAAATATTTTAACTTATCACACTTGATCTACCTCAAGTTTTCCAATAACTATAACATCAAAATCTCACTCACATCGTAATGCTCATTCCCTATAACCATTCTATAAGCCATCAATATGATACCTGCTAAAACAAAGTTTATCCTGTTTCTATTATGCGTCTTGTGACCAAGAATCATAAACACAAGTCTTACATCCTTCTATTTGATTTATGTAATGGTCATAACATGCTTATCCCATTTAGATTATTCTCCACAGTAGGAATTTTTCCAACATTCTCTAACCCAGTCACCAAATGGATTAGTTATTCGGTAATTTTCACTAGTTTATCTCCTATCTAGAAAAATTGGTCATGAATCCTGCTAAGAACAATTTTGCTCCACTCAAGTTAATCAAATTCCTAAAACTCATTCATCTGTGAAATATTCATATTTTGTAACTTTGCAAAGCTAGATTTGAACAATCCATCATTATTTAGCATGTCCTTCATCTCCCTATGACTTTCATAGTTCCCATTTTTCTCTAATTTATAGTGTATGTAATCACTTATGTCTTCCACATGAAAAACTCCAGGTGGGGTTTGAGAAAATACACCCTTAGGGTTATCTTCCATTGATTTAAAGGGGTATTTCTTAAACTTGTACATAGATCTCTCCTTAACATAAAATATGTGTGGCACATCCATGTTTACTAGCTATGAAAACTAAAAGCTAAGTTTGCAAATAAACCTAAATACCTCCTTTCACTAGATTAGGGTTGTCAAACATGCGATCACTAAAATTTATCCAACAGTTCCAATATTTATATCTTCTCTTCCTAAACTACACAAATGGTGACCAAAATGACTAAGTATTCCTACTTATAGCTCACAGTGTACATATGACACATTTCCCAATGTATTCCAAAATATTGTTTCATTCGTAGTTGACCATGAAGTTCTAGGAGATCAGATTGTGTTACATTTCATACCTCACAATCAAGGATGTAGCATCTACACATATCTTTGTACCTGTAACTAACCTCACATCATCTCATTCTATAAATCAAGGGCTAGATAAAAAAGAATAGTTGAATTCTCCAAAGCTCCCCTTAAGGCAACATGCTTGGCCATTTGTGTTGATGTGGAAATGGTAACATCGGGTGAAGATAAAGTAGCATCTACTAACTCTTCCTGATCCCTATAATCACTTTGATTCTTCTCCTTCTATAATTTATTATTATCCCTTCTTCCTTCTTTTGCACAATAGTGATTAAACTCATCCATATACTCTACCAAGCTCTTGCCAGTATCATTAATATTTTTCTTTATAACTATAGGTAGTCTTCTATTGTTAATAGATCCATTATATGTGCAAAAAAAATTTGTCTCCTAGATTATTGCATTTGAAATATGTAACAAATGGTCTATTTTGATTAACCTGCAATATGTAATTTCTTGTAATGTGCCCAAAATTTCTGCATTTGTAGCACGTGACCTTTTTAGATGTAGCATTTTTGTTTCCACTTGGTTACTTGACATAATATTGTTTATACCTTGACTGTGCCTTTTTGTTCCCATATGTATAACAATTGAATCAATAACAAGAAAAGGGTTTGTAAGGGCTCTTACATCTACAATATTTCCGCATGTGTCCATTTTTTCTACATTCAAAGCATCTTCCCTTGAAGGGTCTAATCTTCTGTCTATGTTCCTCATTTTTATTTTTTACTTGTTCTATTTTGCATTCATAGTTTTCTCCTTGAGATTTAGAGCATTCAAATTCTCAAAATCCAACTCCATCTTTGTCACCTTTAGGTTTTTTCTCTCTATTTTCTCATCGATTTTTTCGCTGCTCGCATGAAGTTTTTCAATATGATTCTTTGCCTCAACAAGTTCTCCCTTGATGATACAGTTATACTTTTCTAACTCCTGATACTTGATTCTGAAATCATAAAGTTCAAGCTGCATTTTTCCCATCTATACATTTTCATTTTTTAAGGTCTCTTCAAGTCTTCTCTTTTTATATTTCTCTTGTTAAATTTATTTACCCATTTTCAAAGTAGTGTCTTCACATTCATGCTTCAGTGCTTCCTTTTCCTATTCAAGTTTTTCAATAAAAAAAGATGAATAATTCTCAATTTTTATTATCTTATCGGCAATTTCCTTTCTTTTTTTTTTTGAAATGTCAATATACACTTTGAGTTTCTTGATATATTCCTCAACCTTCTTTAAATTTCAATTCTGCAATATCAACATTTACTCTTTTATAAACTTAAGCAATTTAAACTCAACCATGCAATAAGTGAAATGAAAAGAACATATGCATAAAGTAAATAACTCATAACACCATGATTTGTTCTCGAGGAGACCTAGCACTGTTAGGAGCTAAATATTACATTTAGCACAAATGACTATTAAAGGATAAACCCTGTTAGGGGCGATACAATGGAGGTCACTGTTGTTACAATAAAAAATGTCCTGATTACAAAGATGTAATACAAAAGTGAACTACTAGCATCTGCTATGCTGAAATAATTTGAGTTGAAGTTAATAACAATAATCATAATATCTCCATATTCTGCCATTTGCCACATATACATAATCATCGCTACCTTCACATCAAAAAATTGTTCACATATATATTCCCGATTAACTTTATTTCTCAATCAGCTCACTAATTCTTCACAAAACATGTATCCATACTTGACCCATAATAAGATAAAAAAACACGTGACCATACATCGACCAACATAGTTGAGGACCTATCATAAAGGAAAAATAAGATTAAACAAATAACTTATGGTAAGTCTCTAAATGTCGCATCCACTCATATGCCCTGTTTACACAGTTCACTGTACTCGAATGACTTCGCCAACCTGTAATTCTTTCCAGACAACCAAAACTCTAGATACCATAAAATAAGTTGTAGTATATACCATATATCATATATCTAATCTCACATTAAATTTTGATGAGTATATTGTGCTCACAGACCAAAACAATTGTATATTGTGAAGTGACTCTAAAATTAGGCATTTTTCACATAGCTGATTATCGAAAACATAGCTACACTCTAGGTGACCTTACAAATGTGTTGCCACCAATGACAAAATATATACAACCATATACTTCTCACTTTCCAATAGTTTTAAGGTCACTATCTATTCAATGGTTGAAGTTGTGTTTTTTTTTTGTTTTGTAGGAATAAGGTAGGCTATCAATAATAGTGGGGATTGTTTCAAAGAATGCTTTGCATTACTCCACATTGATGTTTTAAGATGTGCATTTTTAGGGTCATGTTTAAATGGTTTGTGTAGTTTTTTGTATAGATACCTTATGATGGCTTGCTCCACAAGTAAAGTTATGTTGTTTTATGTTCAATATTGTTTTCTATCCTCGTATATGGCCAACTCAATCATTGAGTTGATTTTTTTATTTACTTATTCGTTTGAATAAGAATTGGCTAAATATTTTAGAGTTTTTTATGGACCTTTGAATTGTATTTTGAGGTCTTTGAGTTATGTGAATTGGACAATGTTTTTGGATGGTCTGGTTAACATGTTTTAATACTTTTCTACACTTACATTTGGTGTTGCAAAAGAAGGATGTTGAAGTCAATGTGATTTTGTTAAAAAAAATTTGGATGTGTGTTATGATATTCTGGGTCCCCTTTATCTCTTAGAGTGGAATCCATTAAGTGTAAGTATTTATGGTGGTTGACTTTCTATATATACTATTTATCTCTAATGTGGCCAACCTTGTTGAGGTTTTAGGTGAATAAGAGAATAGATATTGACAGACAAATGTTTGAGGTAAGTTTGAATGTGTGAATTAGATATGGATACAGATGGAGTGTTGGTTGAATTTCAATTCAATGTGATGTGAATGTGGAAGAGAAAATATGAAGGTATCTTAGATTGATATATTTTCTTATAGTGATTGCCCAAGAGATCTTACATCTTTTCAATTCACCATTTCCCTATGCCTACTATTAGTTAATTATTTATCATACTAGCTTGTACATTATTGTATCTTTCCTATTGATCATGCATTTTGTACATTTTGTACCTTAGATGATATGTTATTTTTAAGAGCTGTGAGGTCCATGGACCCAAAGAATAAAGGACTATGATTGTTGCATGTTCTTGAATGTGACCTCTAAATCAGGCACAAACTCAACATAGTCCTTACTCAATCATTCAATTCACAAAGACAAACATGAATTTTTTATCCTGCAAATTCGATTGAAGGGACTTCCTGCCTCCTAATTAGTTGTGGATGTTGAATTTACTCTCAGAATGACAGCCAACAACCTGACCATTGCTAACATGGAGGATTTCTAAAGCATTAAATAAGATGAATTTACCATTAATCTATGAAATAGAGTGCAATTAATCTATGAAATCAAATTGCTCCTAGTCTATGAAATCAAATTGCAGTTAATATATGAAATCAAATTGCAACTAATCTAGAATTGAAATTGCAACTACTCTATGAAATGGAATTGCAATTAATCTATGAAAGTTTGAAAGATGAAATTGAGATGTTAGATATGTAAATGAATTGCAAATAAAATCAACATATCATTACTAATCCAAATTGAAATTAATCTAATTATGCAATTTAAGCTCAAAAGCATGAAATAATCAATCTAAATTTTACTATAGATTTGATGCTCTCAAAAATCATCCTCTCAAATGAAGAAAAAGGGGTCCAATTTATAGAAAACCATGGAAAGAGGATGAAGAGTTTCTTGAAAATAAATGGTTGCCTCTTCATTTTTAGAGATTGAGATTGAGACAAAAAAGATTGAATTATTTAATTAAAAGGATGGATTATTGCCACATGAGTGACCTTTCATATAGAATTATGGAATTATTTTTTAGGATAATCCATTCAATCAATTAAATAACTATTCAATTCCTTTTTATGTATATTAGCTAAAGGGGGTAGAATTAATTTAATTTAAAAGCACTTAGGACTTTAGAATTAAATTATTTAATCATAGGGATTTTTAGCTAAAAAACCTTGAGAATTTAGGAATTAAATATAATGTCATATTTATGAAAATTTGGGTTTTCTACATTTGAGACTTAGTCAATTAAAGTCAATTATGAAAAGAATTTGCCTAGTACAACAGGACTTCGATGATGAGAAAATGCACCAAAATTGATTGGATTATAAGGTGCCAATTTTGGGGTATTACATTTTGCCCCACTTTGAATTGATGTGCAAGTAGCGCATTGATTCAAAGAATAGAATGAAGTGAAGATGAATATTTTGGAAGTCTAGGTTAGGTTGCCAAGGCACCAATCAGATTGAGAAGCATAATCATCCAAGAGAAGATTGGAATCGGGGTTAGATTGCCCCTATGTCCACTGATAGCTGATGAAGATCTAGGACTATCTCTAGAATCAGGGTTAGATTGCCCCAATATGAAGGTTAGCCATCCAAGATCCAGGTTGGATTGCCTAGATAACAGTCTAATCAGATTTTTGAGAGCCATCTTTATAATGAAGCATAACTTTCAGGAATTAGGGTTAGATTGCCCCAATACCCAATGAGATTTCAAGAATGTTCTCCCGAATGAAGCTTGATCCTTGAGGATCTGGGTTAGATTGCTCAGATACCTGGAAAGATAGATAACAAGGTGCGAGACATCAAGATGCCCCAAGAGATTCAAGGTCATGGAATATCCAATTTTGACCGTAAGGTATGAAAAAATAAATATGCCCCGAGTGATGAGATGCCCCTAGTGATGGGAACTTTTGATTCAGATCAGACTGATTCAAGAATGATGCGAAAAGATTCAATGATGCTAAAAATCAGGCACAAACTCTAAGTTTATTAGATAAAATTACATATGATTAAATAATTTAATTCTAAAGTCCTAAGTGCTTTTAAATTAAATTAATTCCATGCCCTTTAGCTAATATACATAAAAAAGAATTAAATAGTTATTTAATTGATTGAATGGATTATCCTCAAAAAGAATTCCATAATTCTATATGAAAGGTCACTCATGTGGCAATAAACCATCCTTTTAATTAAATAATTCATGCTTTTTGGTCTCAATCTCAATCTCTGAAAATGAAGACGCAACCGTTTCTTTTCAAAAAACTCTTCATCCTCTTTCCATGGTTTTCTATAAATTGGATCCGTTTTTCTTGATTTGAGAGGATGATTTTTGAGAGCATCAAATCTATAGTGAAATTTGCATTTATTATTTCATGCTTTTGAGCTTAAATTACATAATTAGATTAATTTCAATTTGGATTAGTAATGATATGTTGGTTTTATTTGCAATTCATTTACATATCAAACATCTCAATTTCATCTTTCAAACTTTCATAGATTAAATGCAATTCCATTTCATAAAGTAGTTGCAATTTCAATTCTAGATTAGTTGCAATTTGATTTCATAGATTAATTGCAATTTCATTTTATAGACTAAGAGAAATTTGATTTCATAGATTAATTGCATTCTATTTCATAGATTAATAGAAAATTCATCGTCTCTTATGCTTTAGAAATCCTCCATGTTAGCAATGGTTAGGTTGTTGGCTCTTGTTCTGAGAGTAAATTTGACATCCACAACTAATTAGGAGGTAGCAAGTCACTTCAATCGAATTTGCAGGATGAACAATTCATGTTTGTCTTTCTGAATTGAATGATTGAGTAAGGACTATGCTGAGTTTGTGCCTGATTTAGAGGTCACATTCAAGCACACACATTTTGGCACCCACTGTGGGGCAGAAAAAGTGATTTCTAGCCTTATTTTTGAACTTTTTGACAATGATTTGGGAACTTTGTCATACGCCTATAAAACACTGGTATGGAGTCTCACATGAGGTTTTAGGTCGAGCCATGCGAAGTTTTTCTCTTTGTAGCACTCTATTGCGGGAAGAAATAGAAAGCATGCATGCCTCGAATTATTTTCTCACGCACAACGAAGTAATTTCTCACGTGAAATTTAGCAGACAGACATTTAATTTCCAGAATTTGTAATTTGCTGCTTTTCTTTTCTGACATCTGCTTCTGCTGTGATTTTTCTGTTTCTAATTTTTTGCTGCAGCATAACAGTGGTTTGCAGGTTTTCTTTTCAAAGATCAAAAAAATCTCTAAAAGTTTTCTTGCACGATGATTATCAAAGGCATAATCAAAACGTCATTTTTTTTACTATTTTTCATTCACATAGTTTAAATAGGGGTTTGTAAAAATTTCGTAAGGATCTTGATAGCAAAGTAGGGGAATAGGCTCTTCATTACATGGAAGTGATGCCCATGGATGAAACTAAGACCCAGATGTTTCTAGCATGATTGATACTTGGGGAAGCAAAGAAAGATAGTGAATCTTTAGCACTTCTACTTGTTAGGGGATTATGCTCTTCTCTCTTTGAGAGAATCAGAAACCCAAAGGCTTGTGGATTTGGTGGAGTGAAACTATCTTAGTGATGAATATGCTTGATGTGTTTGGGTAAGGTGAAAAGGTAGAGAAGTATGCTCTTCTCTCTTTGAGAGAATCAGAAAATCAAACCCTTGAATCTGAACCAAGTTGTGACACCTTTAGAGGGCCTGCCGAAAGTTGAACCTCTGGGAACAATCCAAGTGAGTACACACCCATCATCTATGATTCCACCTCACTCTAATAAAGTCTACTTTGTTGAGTCCAAAGAATCCAAAGCCATGGTAACTTCTTTCTCATGATTTTGACTATCATCCTTAGAAAGCCTTGTTTGTCGTACTGAGCAACATCGATCCTAGCCTTGCTTGCAAGGGTGTATAACTTACAAGTGTTGGTGTGGCTACGAGGCCCCAACTATGTATCAAAGGCACTAAAGGTTATTGTGAATGAAACCCTACTAAAAACTCTCTTAGTTAGATGCCTACCCGGTTCACCTCCGAAAGGAGACATAATCTATGCGTAGGGAGAGGGAAGAATCTCTCCCCTAGATTCTTGACCTAGGTATGCACCTAGATGCTTGAAGTGGTATATGATGCGGGCCCCTATTTTAAGGGTAACCTTTGAACATATATAATTAGTCCTTGGAAACACCAAAAACATGGGCACACTTTTGAGGGTGACACTACTGTGTGAGGTGCATGCATATGCATAAGACAGCGGGGCACTAATTTTGTCTTCTCAACCAATTTTCTTTGTAGGGATAACTGAGTGTTTGTTTTTGAGTCTTAAACTATCTGAATCATCATCAAACAAAGACTCCCATAATTCTGCCAAGTTGCTTTGTCCTTGGTAGAACTATTTATGACTACTGTTTGTATCACTACTGCTTGATTGAAACTTCGTGTCTATAAATGAGTGCTTGTCACCTTGAAACAAAGATTGCTGATTTGTATCATCATAAAAGTATCCTAAACCTAGAAATCTTGTCAGAGAATAGTTCTCACTATGTCTCAAAATTGGGTTTTAATCTTTAAAACTGAGTCTGTTTATCTGCCTGATCTACCTTTTGTCTAGGGTCTGATTGCTTATTTCCTCATTGTCTACAATCTAAAACTAGTTGTTTCAAGTTGCAAACTCACTGATCCTTACTAAAACTTGTCTTGTCTCTTTGTCTCCATCCTGTTTTTTTGTGTTTTTTGTACCTTGCTACATGATAGTCATATCTCAGTTGTTCTACCCATACTTCTGACGATTCGTGCCAGGTGCATCTCACACCTTGGTTGTTCTAGCCTATTACCTCTTTTTTTATACCTCTAGAGACAGAGTTCTAAGTTAGATCTTAAGTTTCCTCTCATATCAGCTTCCTCTATGCGTTTTATGACTAGGAGTGGTAATATTTTTCCCATACGTGGTTCTGGAGTAGGTAGAAGTAAACCTCGTGATCAAGGAAAAGGTCATTATGAACCCATTGTTCAAATTGATAATCAAGAGGGATGCTCATGTTCCTCTTCCCTATACAGTATAGATCCAAGTCTGAATCTGAAACTAGTGCTTCATCTGTGTTCTAATCCATTGGTTCAAGATCAACATAATCCATTTCTCTCAGACCAACAAGGCTACAGGAAGTCACCTGTTTGGGTTGATCCTATTAACGACCCCCGCTACCTTAGTGATCCTTTCAAACATTTCAATCTTTTTGATTTGCCAAGAGATACATTGAATATGAGTTCTCAACGTGATACTCACACTCATATTGAATAAGTGTGCATGACATGATCTTACATTAACATGGCATCTCCATTTGATTACACACAAGGTCACGAACAAGGTCATGAAGAAGAAGAGCATCACCATAGTCTAGATTAGACTTAGAGCATTTATGAAATTCTTGGTAATGACGATGACCCAATAAATCAAAATGACATAGACAGAAAAATGTCTAATAAAGCTCTCATCAAAATGATGGAAATAATCCTTGCAGAAGACAAAGAAAAATACTTCCTAGATTTGGCAAAACAAGGGGTCAAGTTACCCGCAAACTTCCAAGTGGAAACACTTGTCGCTAAAGAAGAGGAAACTGAAACCTCCAAATTGCATAAAACAATTCAAGACATGCAAGGTCAAATCGGTCAACTTATGAAGGATAAGGATAAACCTATGCAACAATTCACAATGGAAATCATATGTCCTTTTCCTTTTGATAGGAGTATTGTTATGCCACCTTTTCCCAAAGGTGTAGAGCTTCCTAAATATGACAAGTATCTAGGTACCACTAATCCTCGGGATCATTTAAGAGAATTTGGTGCCTTATAGATGGAGTTTATACATGATCAAACATATCTGATGCATCTTTTTCCAAGAAGTTTGGGTGGACCTGCCATGGAGTGGTTTTCGAGACTACCCACTAGCATCAAGACTTTTGACGAGATTGCCAATCTCTATATACAACATTATTCTAACAATATTCAACATCTTGTCAACATAAGGGACCTTTGCAACCTCAAGAAAAGGCAAGGGGAACCATTCTTAACATTTCTCCAAAGATTGAGACAACTTTGTACTAAATACCCTCACAAAATACCCGAATCTGAGAAACTCAATATATTCTTGAATAATCTCACCCCTGATTTCAGGTATCATGTAGAACTTCATGGTCCCCTTAAGTTTGATAGTATGATAAAAAAAGCTATGAGAATAGAAGCATTCATGGTTAAAAAAGGCGAATTGACCTTGTTTAAAGAAAACAAAAAAAACCCCACATCTTCCAACAAAGATAAAGGGAAATTTTCCAACAAAAATAGGGATGTTGTGAATAATGAGGTGGTTGATAATGTGACTTCAACTTATTTGAAACCGGTCTTCAATCTCACCTCTAGTATACAAGTGACCAAAGATGTTGAAAAGGCTACAATCAATACTCAACAACCTTCTAGATTTTTAGGCAACAAACCTTGGGTAGTGCGACCCAAGCATGAATTTACCTCTTTGGGAGAACCACTTGATGTGGTTTTCAAAACTTTGGTACAAAATCAGATTCTTTCTCCTTTGGAGAAATGTCTATACGATCCACAACCATGACCTCATTGGTGGAATGAGAATGCTTACTATGACTACCATCAAATAAAAGGTCATAAGACTGCTACATGTCTCCAATTGTGTCATAAAATCCAAGATTTGATTGATAACAAGGTTATTGTTGTGGAGAATCATAACAAGAATTCAGATCATCAGGAATTCAAAGAGCCCTTTCCTCGTCATGAGAAAGGTGAGTCCTCCAACTTTTAGAATAATAATAATGCCAAAGTTAATTATGCACATACCACTTACGATAATGTTATAAACATGATTGAACCAGTGGAAGTGGAATATTGCAATATGTTTACTAGCAAGGGAAGTGGGAATGCTTCTAAACCCAAAACCCCATTTGTCTTGAGAGGCCCAGGGTCTTGATTATTTTAATCTTAAACATCTCGAGATTGTGCGAATGTTGTTACTAGATCTCAGGCTAAAATAAGTATCAAGGGTCCTACCCCTTCTGCTGCTACATCCACACCAAAATAAACTGTGAATAAGACTATTTTTGGCTCTACCAACAAGACCACAAAGGTGGTCCCTAGGCCTCCTACTACTGGTTCTAACATTCTTGACCAGCTTCAAAGAACAAATTCTCAGATTACTATTTTTGAGCTATTGAAGATCTCGCCTTCTCATAGGAAAATTCTAGACAAAGCTCTCACAGAAGCTAATGTCCCCAAAGATATCAATCTGGATCAGTTTCAATCCATTGTGGGTCACTTGACTTCACTACATTATTTCTCCTTCTCTGAAGAAGATGATCACTCAATTAGTCACCCGTACAATGCCCCCTACATATAGAAGTCATGATCGGCAAACAGCTAGTCCGACATGTCCTCATTGATAACGATGCTATTCTTAATATTTGCTCTGCCCACTTTCTTTCTCAGCTAGGTTATGACAAAGACCGCATAGATTCTCGCAAAAGAATTACCATAAAGGTCTATGATGAAGAAGAGAGAAAATCTAAAGGTCTAGTTGTGCTCCCCATTCAGGTTGAACCAGTTAAAAGAGACATCACATGTCAGGTGGTAGACCTTCCTCTTGCATATAATATCTTTCTAGGAAGACCGTGGATCCATGAGATGCAAGTGGTTCCTTCTACATACCACCAGTGTATTAAGTTTTCTTTTCAAGGCATAGAGGTGACAGTTCCCGCTACTATGGGATCTTCTTGTAATGCTCTCACTCAATCAGCTAATAGTCTTGTTCCAACTAATAGAGAATACACAGAACTCTATGATGCCAAGCTCAAAGATATGGAACAGACCCTAAAAATCACAAACATAGGCATGGGTGGATATCAAATAGAACCCATGCTCTCATTAGCAGCTCTACCTCCATCTCCCCATTCTTATGGGAGACCTTCTGAGATCAATAGATCTCCTGCTACTCCTAAGATAGTTTATGATGGTGTCTTTGTACAGTCTTTTGCACCATTGGAAGATGAAGATGAGGAAAGAGCTATTAAGGCTTGGCTTTGTAAAGGAAAGTACATAGCTGAGTAGACTGCCCTGGCTTGGGAACTAAATCCCAAGAATGAAGGTCTTAAGATTATGAAACATTTTGGGTACAAAGTGTGCGTGTGTATTTGGGAACCTATTGGGAACAACACAAACACTCAATAAGTCATTCTATTAGTCCAAAAGGGTTAGAAAAGCATGTAAAACCCACTAAAACTGACCTATTGCCTTCTAACTAGAAAGAGTGTAATTCCTAACATTATAGCCCTCAGAATATGCTATAACTCAGTGACCAATACTATTCTAGCATGAAGGATTTAATTCAAATTTAAGCTAAAAAGATGAAAAAGCATGTAATCTAGCTTTAAAAGATGAAACTAAAACAATGAACTAGCATGAGATAATAAGTGAA
>MU226843.1:1155613-1166496 GCA_018584345.1 Thuja plicata | reverse complement strand
ATTGTAGCAGTGATACCGAAATCTCTTAGCAGAGTTGGTCTAACAACCATTTTGTAAATCCTCTAAAAAGGTGGCAATTCAGTTGAATTGTTCTAAAGACCTCTCACAAGGCCACTCCTCACAGGGTGTTTAAATCCTCTAANNNGGTCACACCTAACAGTGTGTTTTGTAACCTTTAACAGGGTTGGCTCCTAACAGGGCTCACTTCAGAAGAGTGAAAATTAGTAACTAGTTACATTGGTGGTTTTCCCAAATTGGGTTTCCACGTTATATCTAGTGTTACTTGTGTTACTTGTGTTCATGATATTTGTTTTATGCATGTTAGTAACTTTGAATGTTTAATGAACAGTAAAAGGTCAATTTACCGAGTAACAGTAATATATATTGAAGACGTCTAAGGGACTTGTGGATTTATTTTTGTGGTAACTGATTCACCCCTCCCCTCTCAGTTACTCCATCCATATTTCCAACAAATTTAGGCTGTGTCTTAACCCTAAGAAATGTGCATTTCGGGTTACTTCAGGAAAATTACTTGGCTATATCATCTCTGCGAAAAGAATTGAGGTGGATTTGGAAAAGGTACAAGCTATAATGGAAATGCCTCCACCCCGTAATATCAAACAAATTAGAGGCTCCAAGGTTGGCTCCAATCTATCAGGCGTTTCATATCGTAGCTAGCTGACAGGTCACAACCATTCACCAAAACTCTACATAAAGGTGTGACTTATGACTGGAACAAAGAATGTGAAGAAGGATTTCAATAGATTAAACAGTATTTAGCCAATCTGCCTATATTGATGCCTCCTATTTAGGGGAAGCCTTTGATCTTATATATCTCGGCAATAGAAACATCTTTGGGTGCACTATTGGCCCAAAAGGATCAAAATCATAAAGAAAGAGCCATTTATTACATCAGCAGAACATTAGTCTCTTACAAAATTAATTATTCTATAATCAAGAAGGCTCACTTAGCACTGGTGTTTGCTTCCCAAAAGTTACAATACTACATGTTGGCTCATACTAAAAGGCTAATCGGAAAGATTAATCCATTGAAATACTTACTCAGTAAAGCTACCCTCAAAGGTAGACTAGCTAAATGGGTCATGCTCCTTAGCGAGTTTGATATTGCATATATTGAGAGGAAAGCCATCAAAGGGCAAGTGATTGCAGATCACCTGGCTGAAGCACTCATTACAGATCATCAACCATTAATGATGGAATTCCCAGATGAGTCCATCATTCTTCTCACATTTCAGACATGGACAATGTTCTTTGATGGTTCATTCACCCAACAGGGGTCAATAGCTAGAATTATGTTTATCACACCTCAATGGTATTCCTTACCAAAGGCATACAAAATGATGTTTCCTTGTACCAATAACAGTACTGAATATGAAGCTTTGATCAATGGACTAAAGATCGCTATTGAATGGTAAGTGGATGAATTAAAAGTTTTTGGAGACTCACAAATGGTTATCAATCAAGTGAATGACATCTATCAGACCAAAGATGAAAAGTTGGTACCCTATAAAAAGATGGTTGACGACCTTAAGAAATACTTTGCACATGTCACTTTTCAGAACATTCCCCGGGAAGATAATAAAGTGGCTAATGCTATGGCTACTCTGTCTTCTATGTTACAAATGTCAGAGAATGATTTCAGACATGAGTTCCTAGTGGAAATGTTATGCTACCCTACCAATGACTCTCCTGACTCCCAGATGATTTGTTCAGTCATTGGACATGATTCATCCCGCTACCATCACATCTATTCTTATCTTCATGACCAAATTATCCCTGACACATATAATAGAAATGAAAAATGTCACCTAATCCACAGTGTTTCATGGTATGTCATCATAGCAAGTGACTTGTATAGACGAGGTCTAGATGATACCCTCCTTAGGTGTCTAGAACCTGATGAGTCCAAATGCGCGTTAGAAGAGGTACATGAAGGCATTTGTGGTTCTCACTCAAATGGTCTGACATTGGCTCATAATTTTATTAGAGTTGGTTATTATTGGCCCAATATAGAGAAGGAAGCTACACAGTTTGCCAAGTCTTGCAAACAATGTCAACTCCATGGTAATTTGATACATGGTCCAGCCAAGGAGCTTATTCCCTTCATCACTTTCTATCCATTTCAACAGTGGGCCTTCGACATAGTGGGTCAGATATATATGTCCTCTTCAAGAGGACATAAGTACATCATTACTGCTACAGATTATTTTACTAAATTGGTTGAGGTAGTACCTCTCAGTATAGCTGATGGCAAATCTGTAGCTATGTTTATACAAAACTATATTATCTTTAGATATGGTGTACCCTCCTCTATTATCACTGACAATGAAGGACAATTCAAGAATAAAGATCTGACAAATTTGTGCACTAAGTTCAAGATTATTCAACATTGGTCTTCTATTTGTTACCCCCAGGGTAATGGATAGGCTGAAGCTTCCAATAAGACAATTCTCAAGATCCCGCACCTTACGGTACACAAATCTGGATGAGACTGGCATCTATAGATCAATCCGGCTTTATGGGCCTATTGCACCAGTATAAGAACTCCAATAAGGGCCACACCCTTTGATTTAGTCTATGGTGTAGGAAGTACTACCTATTGAGGTTGAGATTCCTACCTTGCGAGTCTCTCTAAAGGGCCTCATTACAGATGATGATATAAGAATATCTCAGCTACAAGGGCTTGAATTACTGGATGAACATCGGAAGGTGGTGTTTGATCATCTCAGAGTATATCAAAAGAGGATATCTAAGAGCTATAACAAGAAGGTTAGATCAAGAGACTTCCAAATGGGTGATCTTGTGCTAAGAGAGAACCCTAAAAATTAGCAACAGCTGACTCAGAAAGGGAAATTTGAGCCAAACTAGCTTGGTCCTTATATTATTATGGCAGTATTTGGGTCTAGTGCCTATTAGCTCTGCACTACAGAGGGTGAACAACTCAAAGAGCCCATCAACACTCTTCACCTGAAGAAATTCTACAGTTGAGATATCTTTTGCATGCTCATGTACATACTTTATTCTGAGAAAATCCTAAAAATTGTAAAATGTCCTAAAAAAATGATCATCTTAGTGAAAACCTGGCAAACATGGGCTTTGATGTATCTATTATCCTGGTGAAAACCTGGTAAAAAGGTGCCTTGATAATACCAAAAAAAAATCAAAAAATCAAAAAATACAAAAAAAAGAACAAAAAAGAACAAAAAAGAACAAAAAAATTGAAAAAATGAAAATACAAAAAAAGAGAAAAAGAGGAAAATGTGTCATTGATGAAAACCTAGTAAACAAGCATCATGGTAACAAAAAAGGAATTTCTACCAAGATGATGAAAACCTAGTAAATAGGCACCTCTTGTTTCATAATGCTTTATCTATCACGACATCTCTTGGATTTCTCATAGTTGTTGTTTTGCTTTCCTGCTTCAGTTTTCTTTCTTACTTTAGTTTGCTTTCCTGCTTTAGTGTGCTCATACATTTGCTTTCAGTCATCTTTGAGATTTTACTCAACCTCACATGGATTGAAACTGGTCACACCTGGGGGCATGTTCCTGGTCTAGGGGGCATTGTCTTATCTTTTTGGAGGCTTTCTCCTTTTTCATCGGTCACCAGTGGATCTCACTATGTCTTCCTATCGATGCTTCATAGCACTTCATCTCCTATTGAGACTCTCTTTGCATCAGTTACCAGTGGTTCTCATTGCGTCTACCTACTAATGCTCAGATCTCATCATTGATCTTTATGCTTGAGAATCTCTCTTGCGATAGTCACCAGTGGTTCCCACTGAGTCTGCCTACTGTCACTATATTGTTGAGATTTCTCCCTTCATTTTTCTATCTGTTTGTTCAACTTCGATCTATTCATTACTTGGGGGCATGGTTCCCCACTTTGATCACTCTTTAGTTTACACTTGAGTGAGTAATCTTGTCAAAGGACAACTTTCTACTAGCACAAACTTGTATTTCTCAACACCTTAATCAAACAGTGTTTTTATTAACACTCTCTTTGGACACATCTGTGTTTTTCAACACACATCGGATATCTCATGATGTAAACATCTCTCGATAACAATAAAACACAATGCACTCACAAACACCATTGTGTTTTTCAATACCCCACACATAGACACATTCGTAAACCTTGAAACATGTTGAGATATGATTGACTCTTTCTTGGTATGCTATCTGTTCTCATGAATTTCATTGATATTTTCTTGTCTACTGCTTGTTTGTGTGGTTTCGATGATCTGGCAACGTCAAATAAACAAGGTGTATGTGATAAGAGATTCTGCATTAAGGTGGAAAAACCTCACATCCCTCGATCTTGTTTATTTGTATGCCAAGGGGAGGTTGGAACTATCTCCTTGACTGTTATTGCTATGTTTGTTTACTTGTGAACTTTTACTACATCAAATTGGAAACAATGTTCAGGTCACCTTGGCTTTTGTGCCTTGGTGCTTATGTTTGTTTCCTACATTTTATCTGATGAAATTCATATTCATATTCTTATAGTCGCAATGGCACCAGTAAGAATTGTATTGACTCTAATGATCCTAAAGCACTCGATGATAATAAAAAATGATGAGTCCAACAGCCAAGTCCTAGGATTGCATTTAGCTTAGGTTTGCATTTGCATTGTAGGCTTGCATTCACATTTTAGGCTTGCATCATAGAAGTTTTGGTGCTCTCTTCATTATCTTCTCATTCTTCAAAGGTCCTCATCTCTCATCATGGTTTCCTCTCGACTGCACAAGTGTCTAGTCCTCACTCTCAATCTTCGTTCAGATTCTTTTTGGTTAGTACCTGTTGTATATTGCAATATCCTAGATGAGATGATTAGTACCATTGAATTCATTTCATTACATGCATTTCCATAAATTCATTTGCATTTATATATCCATAAACATGTGCATCCATTATAAGCATAAATCAAATCATACATAGCATTTATCCATCTAACATATATGATTACATTGCATTGCATACATCAATAAAACATGTGCATAAACATTTGCATATTCATCCATGACATACATCACTAATCCATACATCTAAATCATATAAGAAACATCTCATAAGACATACACATCTAAAGCAATATATAAACATGTGCAATGATGCCAAAAATTGAGCTCATATATATATTGATCGATCAAAATATATATGGGTGCTACTCGAGCACAATATGTCAAAATGGTGGTACAATGTATATCAAGATCTAACCACCCAATGGAGGTGGAGGGGGTGGCATACCCTACTGTTGAGGAGGAGGTCCTGGTGGAGGTGGTCCCGGTGGGATGGCCTATGCACCACCATACTCTGCAAAAGGCTAAATCTGATCTGTTGCCTCAGGAACTACAATAGTGTACACAACATAGTAATAAGAAGCCTGAGCAACCTCGTATCTAGTCTCTAACTGTGATCTAGCTAGTGACTCTTGTAACCCCTAGATCTCCCAATCTCTCTCAACTACCTAAGTCTCCTAAATAATCACCTATGTATGGAGGTCATCACACTCCTCTATGACTGTCGGGCTCTCTCTGACCCTCTAGAGTGCCTCCTGCAACTGTGATACCTATCCACCTACTGGTGGATCAGTTAGAATAGCATCAACCATAACAGTGTCATCGCCCTACTCCGCGGCTCTATCCTGACTGCCATTGGGCCCAGCACCTGCATCTGATCCCATGGGTCTAACAGGGATGTTAGTCTTAGATGTCCTCAGTTATACAACTCTATGCTGCTGCTGTAAAGGTGGCTATTGTACTTGTGGCTACTGTACATGTAGAGGGACCTGCTGCTGTGGTGGTGTCCATACCACCTGTTGTATATGAGGTATCAAACCAACTAGAGTTTTAAACCTGAGAAATGGATGAGCTCACATATGGTCTCGGTATGTAGGTGTCATACCTGCATTCGTCACTGTGGCCATATAATCCCACCTGGCTGGTGGTACTTGGGCATCTATCATACTGCGACCCCTGTCAAGTTGTCACTACCAACCCTTCTTCATCTCATCAATGAATCATGCATAAGTGCAATACTCCTAAGACACATCCTGTGGTCTCCTGAACTAGCATAATACGTGCATGAGATAGAAGCGCTCAAAGATAGTAATGGTACGCGTGATCAAAGGATGTGAAAAAAACATATATGATAGCTCATGACAAGCATCATCCCATACCCTAGTGTCTATCTAAGGCTGCCATATGACTACGACCATGTCATCTATCTATGATCTCCACTGCTTGGTCTTACCTAGTGCAGGCTGGGTCATCAGACCTGCGTATCTGTATATGTACGGCTCTAAAGGCTACTGTGTATCATGGAATATTGGCTTGCATATGGGAAGGTGCTCCTAGGCCCAAATCTAGAGAATGACAACTCCTGCCACCATGGTACATGCACCTCGATACACAATCTAATGCATCTCATAGTATATCTGAGCAAGCATGCACTTGACCCATCCAAAAATAACTATAGGTGTGGCCAGCATCTTCTATAACATGCCTCCCCAACCACACTCCAATCTATGCTGACCACGATGAGGAACCAAGTGACAACTTAGGAACAATGCTAATACAACTGCCAGTGGGTGATCTCTCTCGTAGTTGTGAATAAACTCCTCCCATGAGATTGTCCGGCCCATCACCAACTCATCCTGGAAAACTTCTCTCAAAGCCGCTATACCTGCTCTAGGCTACGTTTCATACTCCACACGAGCTCCAGGGAAAGGGACTCTCAAGATTTGTTATATGTCCTCGAGAGTGACCATCATCTCCCCCTATGACAAGTGAAAGGTGTTTGTCTCTGAATAGAAATGCTCAACCAGGGTACCTAGTAAGCCATGATTTACCCAAATATTGGGTGGATCATGAAGGTAAGTCAATCTGAGCCCATCAATGTGGGCACCATCAGCATCTAATAGTCTCTAAAGTATCTCACCCATGACAGGATAATGTGATCAAAAATCGATGTTAGGGAAGTCAACCTGCAAAGCAAGCCATGAAATTGGATCAGTACCTCAACAATGATAATTTTTTAAAGCAAAAGACAACAAATACAGCTATGGACCTATCCTAAACACAGTTTTAAGATATTGCAGCTGGTTAACTCTGGGACGTAAGAAAATGACAACTTTTGATTTTTGGTCAGTTTTCCATGAGAGAAAACTCTTTTCCCACACGAGCTTTCTAACTCGCGCGAGGTTGGATGTGTTCCCGTGTGAGATTTCTGAAATCTCATGCGGTGCAAGCTTGCTCTTTGCATGAGCACAGGGGAGGGGCCCATGCGAGGAACCCCTAACCCACGTGAAGAATTAGATTCCTTGTGCAATAGGAGACTGAGGTCGGTGCGAGGAAACTATTTCCTCATGCGAGATTGGACACGACAACATTTAAAAGGGCCTAAAACATGCTAAAAGGCTATAAACTAATAAAAAAAAAATTGAAATGTAGGATCAGGTTGCGATTACTCATAGGTGCGTCATACTTCGGTGGTCGGTTGTGTCGTCGGGAGTTCTCAAATCAGTGTAAATGCACAGTAATGCTCTCAATATCAGCTGGAGCCCTTGCCATCGCTAAAGTCAAAAGGTGAGTAATGATTTGAAAATGACCCCTCAAGGCCTTATATAGCCTTTGACCTAATTTTTCAAAGTGCTCTATTTTCTGTGAAAATTGTACCCTTGGCTAAATGGACCATTCTGAATCCATTTTTGTGATTGAAATCAAAATCTAACACTCCTAAGTAGCTTGAAATCGCATTTTAAAATTTTGGGACCGACGTGATCAGATGCTTGTGCAATCAATTTTCTGACATTGCTTCCTTGTCAGGATTATTTCTTGTTATCATTTTCTCAGCTTCTGCAATCTTTTCATCAAAGTCAACTCTCATCAAATTTGGTCAACTATGGTCAAACCTAATCAACAAGACCTCTCGATCCCTCTAAATTGATTTTGTCTTCTCTTGATCTATCTTTGATATCTCTGGATCTTTGATCTTATTTCTCTACGATTTCTCGCTCTCATCATTGTGATGTGTCATCTTTCAATTTCGCTCCCGAGGGGGCAAGATGATTGCATCATTGAATCTTTTCGGATCATTCTTGAATCAGTCTGATCTGAATCAAAATTTCCCATCGCTAGGGGCATCTCATCACTTGGGGCATATTCAGTTTTTCATACCTTACTATCAAAATTGGATATTCCATGATCTTGAATCTCTAGGGGCATCTTGATGTCTCACATTTTATCATCTATCTTTCCAGGTATCTGAGCAATCTAACTTGGATCCTTAAGGATCAAGCTTTGTTATGGAGAAGATTCTTGAAATCTCATTGGGTATTGGGGCAATCCAACCCTAATTCCTAAAATTTATGCTTCATTCTGAAGATGGCTCTCAAAAAGTTCTTTAGACCATTATCTAGGAAATCTAATCTGGATCTCAGAGGGCTAACCTTCGTATTGGGGCAATCTAACCCTGATTCTGGAGATATTCCTAGATCTTCATCAACTATCAATGGACATTGGGGAAATCTAACCCCGATTCCGATCTTCTCTTGGATGATTCTGCTTCTCAATCTGATTGGTGTCCTGGGAACCTAACCTAGACTTCTAAAATCTTCATCTTCACTTCAGACTATTCTTTGAATCAATGCGCTACTCGCACATCAATTCAAAGAGGGGCAACATGTAATACCCCAAATTTGGCACCTTATAATCCAATCAATTTTGGTGCATTTTCTCATCATCGAAGTCCTATTGTACTAGGCAAATTATTTTTCTAATTGACTTTAATTGACTGAGTCTCAAATGCAGGAAACCCAAATTTGCATAAATCTAACATTATATTTAATTCCTAAATTCTCAAGGTTTATTAGCTAAAAATCCCTATGATTAAATAATTTAATTCTAAAGTCCTAAGTGCTTTTAAATTAAATTAATTCCACCCCTTTTAGCTAATATACATAAAAAGGAATTGAATAGTTATTTAATTGATTGAATGGATTATCCTCAAAAAGAATTCCATAATTCTATATGAAAGGTCACTCATGTGGCAATAATCCATCCTTTTAATTAAATAATTCATGCTTTTTGTCTCAATCTCAATCTCTGAAAATGAAGAGGCAACCGTTTCTTTTCAAGAAACTCTTCATCCTCTTTCCATGGTTTTCAATAAATTGGACCCCTTCTTCTTCATTTGAGAGGATGATTTTTGAGAGCATCAAATCTATAGTGAAATTTGCATTGATTATTTCATGCTTTTGAGCTTAAATTGCATAATTAGATTAATTTTAAATTGGATTAGTAATGATATGTTGATTTTATTTGCAATTCATTTACATATCTAACATCTCAATTTCATCTTTCAAACTTTCATAGATTAATTGCAATTCCATTTCATAGAGTAGTTGCAATTTCAATTCTAGATTAGTTGCAATTTGATTTCATAGATTAATTGCAATTTCATTTCATAGACTAAGAGAAATTTGATTTCATAGATTAATGGAAAATTCATCTTCTCTCATGCTTTAGAAATCCTCCATGTTAGCAATGGTCAGGTTGTTGGCTCTCATTCTGAGAGTAAATTCGACATTCACAACTAATTAAGAGGTAGCAAGTCGCTTCAATCGAATTTGCAGGATGAACAATTCATGTTTGTCTCTGTGAATTGAACAATTGAATAAGGACTATGCTGAGTTTGTGCCTGATTTAGAAGTCACATTCAAGCACACACAATTGCCAACTAAATGTATAGTTAGAGTGGTTTCTAGAGATGAATCTCAAAATATTATGATTGATCATCAAATTAAATAGGATCATACAAAGAATAAATATCAATTAGTTTTATGTTTAGATAAAAATTTCTTGGTCCTTTCTTTTAGCTCAAATCTTCTTTCCATGTCCTACCTATATGGAAGGCTTGGCATCTAGTTCGGAGATTTTTAAATTAAAATTTTTCCTCCTTACCCAGAGGCTAATTTTTTTCATATTTAATTTGGTAGAATAGATTGGTCAAATACCAAGGAGATTCCCTTGTTATATTTTTGAAACACACTTATTATCTATTCAATAAAGGTATTCATTAGTGTAAGCATCCTATGAGAATTTAACATTTCAGACTGGCCTAAATGACAGAACATTGTGAATGATTTTGGTTTAAAATATTAGTTTGAAGGCTTTCTTATCCTCATAAGATTCTTGGTGTCCATGGACCTCTTCATAAATCTATACACTCCATTGCAATGTCATTTTATCAATGAGTCGTGGAAGTTGTCTAGATTTTAGCTTGGTTAAAATATAGTAAATTTTTTTTTTCTCTAATCTAAGTCTCATTTCTTTGTTGTCTTTAAGTCCAAGGCTAAATTAAAAATAGAAATTTAAATTTCAAGAAAACATTGACGAGGTATGAATGCTCAAATTTAGAGTTCAAAACCTAAAGCTAATGTACAAGTTTTTCTTGGAAACATTTACACTTCAAGTTGTTATTTGTTGATTGATAGAGATGCATGATGATGTGTTGAATTAAATATAATTTATATCAGTTTGGGGTAAATTTTACAAAAAATTTGGACTATTCAAGGTATAAATGAAAATTGAATCATATTTTTGAATTCTTCTCTCTTACATTTAGCATAGAAAAATAATAAGAAGTTATTTGGGGCATTCATTTCCAAAACAATATTGCTTTTTAATAAGGTTCAAACAAGATTTGAAGGGACCCAAAACCCTATTTATAAAAGAAGGCCTACAACATAGTGTCAGGAAACTGACACCCTACCATTATCCCAAAAGAGGAGACATAAAATAGTAGAACAAAGACAAAACACAAATTCCCAACCTAATTTAATTTCTTGAAGGCCTTTTCT